>JAQFZM010001420.1:0-18455 GCA_034695785.1 Galumna obvia | reverse complement strand
GACAGACACTAGGTCTGTTGGCATTTTTTTGTCTAGGGTAGGGTATTTTGCCAAAATACCCCCCCCCTAGGACTCGGCCCTTTCGCCATCCCTGATTAAAACCTATATTTTAAAGAAAGCAAACCATAAACTCGACTCCATTTGAACATAAAATTTATTCCTAATTAAAAATATACCGTTTTTAGAGTTATATAATTCTTTGCCTAATCTAACTATAAATGAATTTGGAAAATTCCAATAAATATACTAGATCATTTAAGTTTTTATTAAAAAAAACAATTAATTTACTGAACATTTGTCTTACTTTTGTCTTAAAATCAAAGTTCACAACAAGTGTTACATAAAAAATATATTAAAAATAAAAACCCTTTTGTATTGACTTTCATTTGATTCAATGATAAAACAAAACACAAAAATTGTGTCATTTTTTTGAAATCAAAAACTGATATAAAATTTGATAATTAAATCATTTTGAGACTAAAGATGTCTACTTTAGTTGACCACAACTATTATACATTCATATCAGATGACAACTCTGACCGCTTTTCTATTGCCACCGAAGACATTAACTTCGATGACTTTAATGATTCCAATAATGAAGATATTTATGATTTAATCGATTTCGTCGAAACTCCCGAACTGTTCCCTGAAGATAATCAGTGCTTAAGAGATGTAACCATCGATGAAAGTAAGTAATTAATAACTCTTGATTTGATCCAATTGTTGACATTTCATTTCTTTTGACAATAAAGTCTTTAAAAGCACTGATAGACAACAAATAGATAACTCTGTCATCAATGGTATGATTTATGTCTTTATTTCTGTTTTTAATTGTCATTATTTACAGATAAACAAATTAAAGGAGAGAACGGATCAGCCAATACTTCATCCGATAATTGTTTATCAAATAGTGGTCAAAAGTCGAAGAATAAATCAAAAAAGAAGTCATCAGAAGTCAAATCTGGAAAACAATTGCGGTTTTTATTCGAGAAATTCAATCGAAAAGTCAACGAAAAGACCACAAATGATGTGATTATAGACTCAGAATCAGATATTAAATCAAGACTTCGAAGCAGAGGTTGTAATAGTGACCAAATTTGTAATAAAAGTCCTCTCAAGAGAACTAATGATGAAAAAAGTGATGAAACAGCGGCCAAAACTCAAAAGCTGACCACAACTATCGAAAGAAGTAAATCTCATAAAACATTGGCCTCTAATTCAACCGTTTCGTCATTTGATAAACATTTTACTAAAGAACTTATTCTTCTTTTAGAAGAATGTAATCAATCGAAGAAAGACATCAATTCTTTACCCAAAAAGTATCTTCGATTCATTCCAGAGCTCAAAATAAAGCGTTTAAATACAAACATTAATTCAGAGCAGAAGAATGACTCAAATCCGTTGGAAAGTATACCCACTCTTCGGGTCAGCTCAAGAAATAAGACCTCAACTAAGAATTGTTATAAACAACGAGTTGTTTGCTTCAAACCTGAGCCCATTCCAGAGGGAAAGGATGTCTATAATCGCTGTCTCCCACTTAACAACAAATTTATGTCTAAATATTTAAATAAAGTTTTCCCGAAGACTAAGAAACAGTTGAAATGTCCCCTAAGAATAAAAGTTTCCAAAAAATGGGCGCAACAAATGAACATAACTTTGGGAAGAGTTTATATTTATTAATCAAAACATTAGGTTTTCGTTTTCTATCAGAAAATATTATTTTTACATATTTATCGGGCATTTCTTATGCACTTTTTTTTCTACGAAATTATGTTTTAATTCGTCTAAAATTTGTAAATCATAAATATTTATCCTATCATTTGATCGCATATTTTGTTTACTTTACTTTAAAAATCATTTCTGTATTGAATTTAATATATTTGTTCATTAATTGATATATAAAACGATTTTTTTTTGTAAAATTTGTCGATAAATGTAATGTATTTTCAGATAAAATAAATATTATAATTAAAAACTATTTTTAATTACAAAAAATGAGTAATTATTTAGGATTTGAACCAAAACTTTTAAAGCTATGAATTCAATGCACTTAAAGTCACTTCAATTAGAAATTACTTTTTAATTGAATAGAATTTAAACGCTTTTTATATTCTTTTTATATTTTTAAAATTTATAATAAAATTATTGAATTATTTTTCATTAATTCATTAAAGAAAAAATAGCAAAATTTTGAAATTTAATTATTATTTATATAAGTAATTTAACCAGTTACTTCTAGTTAAAACTAGTTAAATCAAATGAATCAGATTAGATCTTGATTATCAAGCAATGCTATTATAGCCATTATAAGCTTATATTTAATCATTAGTATAAAAATTTTGAATTAAAAGTAAATAAATAATATTTTACTCACATTTTTAAGTAGAAAAGGAATAAATAATTTATGAGATAAATGATGATGTAATTAATCTAGGTGTTTTTATATTATGCAAATATTTATGAAAGAGTAGTTATTTATTTGTAGTAAATTATTACAAATAATTGATAATTTTAGGATAATTAAAAGGAGTACTTTTGGAATAATTTCATTTCATTTTTAAACACAATTACCAAGTTTAGTTTCAACTCAAACCTGACTCTAGATTTAAACTATTTAAGTAAAAAAAATTATAAAATTTCTCAAATGATTTTTCATATTTTACTTAATAAATATTAATTCATTTAAAATTATAAATTAGAGCTTGGTAGTTGTGTTGATTCATAATTAATAAAATACATTATCACTTAATCACAACTTGAGACCAACCCTTTGTGGTTAAATAAGTTGTGATTAAGTGATAATTTCACTTATTTTATTAATCATTTAAAATTGTTTTTATAAATAGAAATAAATTCAATCAATAAAATCATAAAAAATAATTAAAAAATAATTAAAAAATAATAGCGTTATTAGTGTTTAAATTAATTCAACGCCAATAAAATGTGAGAAAATTAAAGTAATAAATAAATGTAATATTTCTAAGAAATATTCTGTGAAATTTTCAATGTTTTAACCTAAGATTACGACTAAATTGATTACAAAAATATTTAAAACCCAACCATTAAAAGTGTCTCTACTTATTGATAACTAAATGTAAACTGATATTTGTCTTAACCCACTATTGAAGTTAAGAATCTTAACTTAAGATAACTTTTTATATAAAAATAATTCAAATAAAAATTACTAAAATAAAGTTTTAGAGTTTATTGAAAGTATTATAACTTTATTTTTTGCTTATTTTTATAAAAGAAACTTAAAATTAAAAGAAGACTTACCACAGATTTGTGACTCGAATGTAACCAACGATTTGCTGATAAATAAGAATTTACAACCGGAAAAAATAGCAATAAAATATGCATTCTCAAATACTATTACCAAGTTTATTAAAAAATCATACCCTTTAATAATCAAAATATAACTAAAAATTGACCTTTCCTTATACGTTGTATCATGATCAAACTCAATTATAAAATGATCCTGATCAATGACTATCAATTATTATTCATAATTTCAAGGGCGAACTTTAAAAATTCCGAATCTAAATAAGAATTGTCTGATTAGACACAAAAATAGACACAAAATTTTTTTTTCAGTAATTTATTATCAAAAGAGAGAGAAAAACAACAAATCGTTTGATGACTAGTCTATAGATTATTATAATTAAATGAATTCCGAATAAAATTAAAGACAAAAACACTTTGAATTTTGACTGAAATTATTTCAATTAAAAATCCGAATAAATGTGTTTTAATGACTGAAACAAAATTAGAGTAAAATCCGATGGAATAAAGCAATGAATGAAATGAAGACAAAACAAAACAAAAGGGATTAAAGAATTGCCATTAATTTAAAATCTCATTACTTTTACTTAATATTCATATCCAAAGAGTTATAAGAAATTCTTTTCACTGAAATATTCATTAAATTTCATATTTAATATTAGTATTAAATGATATAAAATATTTTCATAACTGAATTCAAATCAAAACTAAATACTATAAAACTATAGATAACTTTTAAGTGCAAAAAATTATAAGAATTAAACGATTTCTTTACAAAAAAGTGGGCAAAAAAGAGTCGTTTCCCAAAACTTATGGAAGATTTCAATAAATTAATTGCAAATTAAGGCAATAAAAGCCAAAAATTGGGGGAAAAGACTATATTTTCGAGAAAATCGACGCAAAACAGAAAAATACTTCTAATATAAATTTTTAAAATAAAAAAATTGTTTCATTAAATACTAATTATTTGCATAAAAATCGATTTTTTCTCGACATTCAATTGACTCAAAACCAAAAGAAAAGGAGAGAATAAAGAAATTGTTTGTGAATTCACTAAAATAGAAATAATAAAATAAAAGACTAATTAAATTAAGATTCAATTAAATGTCTATTCTTTTCGGGCGCGAGTTTTACGTAGTCGAGGGGATGAGCGGACAACTGTCGGCTCCTCTTCAGGCTCTTCCTCTTTCTCTGACTCTTCCTCTTCAGTTTTGTCGGCGTTTTCTTCGACCTCTTCCTCTTCTTCTTCGACGTCTTCTTCCATGTCTTCACTCTAAAGAAATAAAATGATATTCAACTCATATAATATTCTGTGCATTAATTGGACAAACCTTTTGCTCCTCCTCTTCGATGAGATCGTCGGGAGTGGTTTCATCGGTTTTCTTGTTTTGAGCAATTCTATCACTACTAGTGCTGGGCTGAAGTCCAGAAGTCGAAGGCTTAGGCTCTGCCCGTTTTACAGGACTCACACAACAGAAAGCAATGAATAGCACCACAGGAATACCGATCACAAGCATATATACGGCCCAAAGCCAGGGATATTTGTTTGTGTACTTGACGGCTTTGATCAGAATATTGTCGGTCTCGGCGTCGGACATCTCTTTCTTTATCTGATAAGTGAGGGATGAGATGTGTTTCGCGACGTCGATGTCGTCAGTAATTAAAATGTTGTCGAATGCGATTCCATCAGAAATAGTCCACAATTCAAACGCAACTAAAAAAGATAATAAAATTAATATAAAGCCTTAAAAACAAAAGTTAAAAGAGACGAACCGGCGTCGATGGGCGACAAACTCACAAAAGGATAGGGATCTTCATAAAAGTCAGGGTTTGGTATTCTTTTTGGGGCCCACTTTCCTTTAAAAGCTGGATTTGGAATCAATGGGGCCCTCCATTTGCCCTTAAACTTAGGGTTATCGATAAGAGGTGGCGACCACTTCCCACAACCAGACAGTTGTGTACACTTGGGATTAGCGATTAGAGGTGCCTCCCATTCGCCATCCATTTCTGTGTCCCAGTCTGCCGGCTGTTTGGCCTCTGAGTCCGGAATCATTTCAGGTTCATCTTCTGCCCAATCGTCCGGTTTCTTGGCTTTAGGATCAGCTATTTTTCGGGGCTGACTCTCATCCCAATCTTCGGGTTTTACTATAAATAAAAACAAAATTAAAAATATTTATAAACTTTTAAGCGATTTTATTACCGGCGTCCGGATCTGGGATTTTCTCTCTTTCGTCCCAATCTTCGGGTTTGTTATCGTTTGGGTCATCGATTTCTTTGGGCGGATTAACCGGTGGAGTGAAGTCTTCGAGGAGAGAACCCTTTCCAACAGAGTTTTTATCTATAGATACTTCAAATGTGTTGTCGGCGTTTATTTCGAGTCTCAACTGATGCCAACGACTGTCTTTGAATAACTAATTAAAAGACAAATAGTGGTGTCAAACAAAACAAATATTTATTCTGAGCGCAGAGAATATCAAAAATACGACTCATTGGAATTTCCGGTAAAAAACAAACAAAAAACTAAAACAATTTACGAATTCTTTTAAAGAAAACTTATTAACGCTAATAATTAAATGTTTTTGAGACAAACCTCATCGAGTTTTGGCAGCTGTGATGTCATTTTCCAGTGTTTTTCAGTGACGGTTCCATTCTTTGGGTTTTTATGTTTGAAAATAAAATGTAATTTCATTTCGTTTCCACATTTGTCGGGTCCGAACATAATCGAGTACTCAGTCTTGTCGTTCAGTTTTTTCAATTCTCCGGAAGGCTTTGACAACAATTTAATATAAGCGCCGCCACATTCCTGTCCGTTACGGAACTGAACCTAAAAGTCAAACAAAATAATAATAATAAGAGGTTTCAATGAGTTGTAGACAGACCTCATATTGAAGTACTAATGGTTTGGCATCTGTTGGTTTGAAGACTTTATCCAATTTAGAACTGATTGCGTGATGTTTGGCTCTACTTTTCACTATAAGACACGAATCACCTGAAAGTAAATCAAATAAAAATTTATATTAAAAATTGATTTTTACATTTAATGAGTCATTAATTAATGTTTTAAATCGATATTTCAGTAAAACTGATATACAAATCATTTATACAAAAAAAGGTTAATCAGAAGACAATAGAATAAAAGGATTAGACATTCAGTACGGAATGATAAACAACAAAATTAAAAATCAAAAGAAAGTCTACTCTTTGGCTAAAAAAACTATTAAAAGAATAATAGATTTAAGAGAAATATGTGCAAGTTTATTTTAATAAAGTGGTAACCATTTCCATGATTTACTGCTATAACCAAGAATATAGAGATATCGTTAAACAATTTTTTGGATAAAACTATGAAAAAAATTAATACAATTTTATAAAAATGAATCAAGATCATTTACATAATCTACAGATATGTATATATGGTATTAGGAAATGACCCAATATGTAATCTTGGTTCACCTACCATTTTAAAAGTCAACAAATATGAGCCGACCAATGAGTATGGTCATCTTTATATTAAAGGGTCAAAGGTTAAGGAACTCAATTTAATTAAACAATGAAGACTATACGTACTGAACGAATGGGACCTACAGTTCAAACACTCGATTGTGTTTTGAATTAATGCCAAAACAACGAAAACAACGAAAAGTGTCTAAATTTACACTAATTTTTACGCAAAACTTATAAATAGATGTATATAATGAGTTAACAATAATGAGATAATTGTTCCACAATTAAACAAAAGGTGTATCAAATAGTTTGGACATACCTTTGAGTGAAGCAGTGGTTTGGGTGAGACTCCACTCCCCGTCATATTTAAACTCATTTGAGTCGGACTTCGAGGCCTCCGATCGGATCCATCGGCTGTTGAAGTCTTGTTCGTCGTCGAAGTGTTCATAAATGTAATAATTGTCGATATTTGGTGTTGAATATAGTATCGACTGATCTGACTCTTGTTGTGGTCCGTCTTCGAGATCTGGTGTCCTCTCATCACCGGTTAACTGTTCCGGCAATTCGTCTGATATAACAAAAAGCCTTTGGTTTGATATCAACACAATTAGTATCACATATAATATGGAAATTGTTTTTAACATTTTTTTTGTTATGTCTCTTATTTAAATTAAATAATAATTAATTGTTTTTAACTTTACTTTAAACACAATTTAATTGTTATTATTATTATTTAATATAAAATCTCTGTCACAAGAGATGAGAGACAATCACTAAAAGTGATTCACTACTAAACGACAACAAAATATCATTTAAACGTCTTTTTAAGCCGTTATTTGTGTTAAGACTACGAATACTTTACAATTCTCTCAATTAAAGGTTTAATTTTAATTAATTAATTAAATTTAATGTTATTTTTAAAGAAAACTTTGTTAAATGATTTTACCTTGATACAATTAATATATAATTTGTTAAATACAATAAAACTTTAAGTTATAAATCGGTTGTAATTATATCTGAAAAATGGGTTTCTTTACCTAAAATGCAAAGTCATGCCCAGGGTTTTTAAGTTTCATTGTAATTTCCCTGTTGATAAAATTATCTAGCAAACTAAATGCTTAAATATTTATATCAGGATATTTATAATGAAGTTCATTTTAAGTTATATATTCTATAAATATTTCAAATGCTATGAGAAAAGAAACAAGACCAAGCTAAATTTTTCTATAATATATTCATAAATATTATCTCAAAAATAATTCCTAGAACAAATAAAGGAATCATTTTTTAAAAAAAGTATATCAAAATTAAATTATTCAAAATTTTTTAAGATTTTTAGATTATATTTAAGATAAAAATAATATTAAACTTTTAAATGACTTTTATTTATAATCGAATGAAATACTATTACCATAAAAATTATTAATAAATAAAACAAAAAATTAAATAATTATTTGCAAACATTTTCACAAAAAATAATAATAAAAAGCAATGAAATAATTATTCGTTGGCCGACATTCAGTGTAATCCGGGTCTTAAACTCCTGTTTGTTCTCTAATCCAATTTCTAAAACTTCCGACGCGAGTATAAACTCCGGGATAGTTAGGACGGGCACAACCATAACCCCATGAAACAGCACCAACCAAGACATTACCCTGTTTAACTGGTCCTCCAGAGTCACCCTGGTATGCAGAAAAATGAGCATGTTAACATGATAATTCCTGACAATAAATAGGAATAAAATGAAATCATACCTGGCAAGAGTCTTTACCACCCTGGTCAACACCGGCACAGAACATTTGATTTGTGATGTCATTAAATCCACTGTATTTGGTATTACAGACACTTCTTTCAACGACCGGCACATCCAATGTTTGTAAGATTGATGGGAGGGAACCGCCTTCACTGGTCGCACCCCAACCGGTCACTGTGACAGTTGAACCTGCTGGTGGGTCCTGATCCTGGTCAGCCAAAGCGATTTTGTCGATGTCATTAGAGCCCAGGGCGAATTTATCATTTATTTTGATGAGACCGATGTCATTGTCGAGAGTCCAACTGCTGTACTGCGGGTGGACTACCAGTTGTGCTATTTTGAAGTCTTGGCCACCACTGGCGTGAGTCAGAGTTCCACAACGAAGAGTCAATGACGAGGCAGAGGCTCTGTTCCAATTAGGTGTAACAAGGTTATTTAAATATTAATAATAAATTATTATTTAAATTCTATCTTGATTAAATTTTTGAAAATTTAGTTAAATTTTACATAATTTGGAAACATAATTTAATAAATAATACATGTTTTGGAAAAAACTAAATTTATAAATCTATCTTGTTACAAATATCAACTTATTCCTGATCAATTGCAAATATTGCAAGATCAAAATATAACTTACCCATCAATACAATGAGCGGCGGTCACAACCCATTGGTCACTAATAATGGAAGCACCGCATGAGTGTGAAGAACGTCTAAGTGAGCACTGGTGAGGGTTTGAGCCTTTTTGTGCATTTTCGCCGCCGATAATGAAATTACTCGAATCTCTGACCACATTCTTATAGGACTGGAATCGGCCCAACTTCGAGTGCGATGGTACTGGCAAATATATGGGTTCAGCCAAGACTAGGCTCACCACAAGACTAGATATGAGTAATTTGAACATCTCTTCTGTTGTGAGGACTCTACTGAAAGTTTGTTTTTAGTTCAGGTTTTTATATATTTGTCTCATATCTGGTATTCAATACGTTTTTCCCACCGAAAGGATATTCTAATGAAGAGTTTATCAATTCTTCGTTTATTAATTGTTTTGTCATTTTTGGATAAAATGTCATAATTTCTCGATTTTTATCAAAGATTATTATAAAAGTGTCAGAAAAATCAGTGATTTTATGTTTTTATTGATATTTACTTAAATTTATTTACTTTTAATTAAAATCTTTTACTAACTTTTAATTAAAAATGAATTAAAAAAATATTAATTATTAATAAAATTAGAATTTTCTTAAAAAATATTTCATATTTAAGTTTATTTTATAGTTTTATATATAATTCAATAACTTATTGTCTATTCCTATTCGGAAAGAAAGTTATCAGGGAAACTTATCACAAAAATAATATATGAATATAAATTGTTGGCATAAATGAATAAATTTTAATAAGGATAGCCTTAACACAATTTCAAATCGTAGGCATAAATCCTGAGACAAATCTCTTTCTCAATGATTTGTTTGACATCTCATGTGATACCTGTGCAGACGTGATGTTCCACTTGCATGTTGAAACTTTTTATATCTTATCTAGCTAAGATTATTCCTATTATTCATCATTTAACAGAAAAATGAAATAATTTACTTATATTTTGTTAATATACTTTGTACTTATTCTATAAGTCCAAGAATCTAATTTAAGCATGCACAAATTAAAAATTATTAACTTTTTAGAGCTTTTAATTGTTTAAGCTTAAAAAGTTCCTTCATCATTTAATTTAGCATGAGCTATTAAAGTTTCATAGAATATATGTGACTAATCAATACATTAGGCATTTGTACAGGATTAAATCTGCTCATGTGAAACCCTATTGTAAGAGCAAGTTAATTTATGAAACATATGCAATAATTAATAGCCGGAGTAATGTGACTAAAATGATAAAATCATATTTCAATTAATTCTTCTTAAGAGTGATTAATGAATAATAAAGATTTGAAATCAAATAAAACAATAAATTAGAGGAAAAATTAGGCGAATATTTATCGAAAGTGAAGGCTATGGAAATCGAGATTAAATGTGAGGACAGAAACTGACAAATGGGCTGACATTTGGTACAATGAATTTGGTTTTTGTATAAATAGAAGCAAAACTTAGTTTCAAAAATCAGTCTTTGGTTTGAGAATTGAAATTCAATATTGAAGTCAATTCTTAAGACTAAAAATGAAAGTAACTCTAGTCTTATGTTTGGCATTTGCCGTTTGTATCAGTTCTGTGACCCTACCGGTGCCCTATGAAGTCTATGTCCGCAATGGAGGTCTTCCTTTGCCGGAGAAGTTGCGCACTGGTAAGTGGTATAACCCGGAAAGACACGACTCGTACATCGTTGGCGGTACTGAAGCCGCGGCCGGAGACGTGCCATGGATTGCATCGTTGAGCATATCCTCCCACTTCTGCGGTGGTTCTATCATCAGCTCCAGAACTATTCTGACCGCTGCTCATTGTATTGATGGGTATGTTATCTAAAAATAAGAATTGATCATGATCATCGCTATTTCAATATTACAGACAAACGGCGTCATCCCTTAAAGTGAGAGTGGGTTCTCTGAGACACGCCAGTGGTGGAACTCAATTGAGTGTTTCCCGTATTGTAAAACACGCGTCTTATAGCGCCTCTACAATCGATTACGACGTCGCTCTGGTTATCACATCGAGTGATATCCCCATCGATGGCGTAAATGTAAAGACCGTAGCTCTGGCCTCATCCGAACCCGCAGCTAACGCAGCAGTAATGGCCGCTGGTTGGGGTACCACAAGTCAAGGAGCTGGATCATTGCCCGCCACTCTAAGAAAGGTCACGGTTAATGTTGTGTCCCGTTCCTCTTGCCAGAGTGCATATGGTTCAAGTTCTATCACAGCCCGTATGATCTGCGCAGCAGTTACTGGTGGAGGAAAAGACTCGTGCCAGGTAATTCTATTTTCAATTTAGTTTTAGTGATTAATAATGAATTTGTTCAGGGTGATTCTGGAGGACCTTTGACTTCCAATGGAGTTCAAGTCGGTGTTGTGTCCTGGGGAAGAGGCTGTGCTCAGGCTGCCTATCCTGGAGTCTATACCAATGTTGCAAACCTTCTTTCATGGATTAACGCAAACAAACAATAAGTTTAACCCCTTTTCACCAAAAAAATGTATTTTCACTAAAAAATTTCCGAAAATATAATTAAAATATTTATTGAAAAATGCCTTAAATTATGTGTCAATAAATTATTTATTTGATATCAATTGAGTTATATATCCATAAACAATATCTTTTTCAAAATTAAACACCTTGCATACTTTTATTTTCAAGTTATTTTATGAATAAATCAGTATATATGAAAACTTCATTTAAAATTAACATGGTAATTGATAAATATAACATTATTTATTTTTTCAACCAACTCATTAAATTAAAATATTAATTTTATCTAGATTCAATAATAGATAATTTAATTTCAAATTACTTAAACAAATTTTATTAAACTAAAGTAATTATAATGAGAAAGAGATTTGAGAAAGGCAGTAATAATTTGTAAAATCACTACTAGAGTTTATTTTTTAAAGATTTATTTTAAATATATTAACAAGATTCTTTAATATCTAGTGACTAGATTCTAGTCATTTTTCACAAATTTATAAACATTTGTTTCATAAGCAAATTGTATGCAAACGTAAACTTGAATAAGTATAGTGACAATTATTCAAATGCATACTATGTACTAGTTGAAACTAACTAGGTACTATATACCCAACTTACTAATATTACTCACTATTAAATAGGGAATAATTTTTTCATCATTTAAATATCTTATCAAGATTATTTAATATAAGTTTACTTTTTATTATTATTTTATGTTTTATACTATGCATAACATATGCAAACTCTATACTCAATAATGCTTTGTATGTATTGCTATGCAAAGTATGCATACAAAGCATATGCTTAGAGTTTGCATACGTTTTGTTCAAATTATTTTCATTAATAATTGAATGATTTTATTCAAAAATTGTTCCATTAATAGACAAATGAATTAATTAAAATATAATAATTATCCACATATTATAAAGAGAAAAATGGATTATATATTGAATAGGATTGTCGTAAATATACCTCAAATACAATGCATTGTTTGTGGGCATAAAAGTATTCAAACTCCTATGATATGTCCTAAGCATACACTTTACGTTCACTTATTTATTATTAAGTAGTTTGCATAGAATAGCATAAACTCTATGCATACATTGTGCAAAGAGTATTCATACCCATACTATGCATACTCTTTGAATTAAGTTTGAATAAAGTTTATAATAAAAAGTAAAAATTAACCACATATCTAGTAATCTTGTTAAATAATTGCAGTTATTTTTGTTTTTATATTTAACTATAAAACAATAGACTAATTAATTATTTAGATATCATTCAAAATCTCAACTAAATTAAGTTTTGTATACATTCTAAACAACATTTTTTGATGAAAATTAAATTGAATTAAGAGTTTAGACTTAAACACTAAAATTATTGTTTGTTTGCGTTAATCCATGAATAAAGGTTTGCAACATTGGTATAGACTGTAGGGTAAGAGGCCAGAGCACAACCTCTTCCCCAAGAAGTAACACCAACTAAAACTCCATTGGCAGTCAACGGTCCTCCAGAATTACCCTGTCAAGTTTATTATAAATGATTGAATCAAAATGAAGTAAATATATAAATACCTGACACCAGTCTTTACCACCTTCAGGTACTCCAGCACAGATCATACGGGCTGTAAAAGAAGTGACTCCATATGCATTCTCACAATAGGAACGGGAGAATACGTTAATTGTGATCTTTCTTAGAGTGGCCGGCAATGGACCACTTAAAGTACCCCAACCAGCGACCATTACTGCTGCGTTAGCTGCGGGTTCGGATGAGGCCAGAGCTACGGTCTTTACATTTATGCCATCGATGGGAATATCACTCGATGTGATAACCAGAGCGACGTCGTAATCGATTGTAGAGGCGCTATAAGACGCGTGTTTTACAATACGGGAAACACTCAATTGAGTTCCACCACTGGCGTGTCTCAGAGAACCCACTCTCACTTTAAGAGCTGACGCGGATAGACTGAAATATTAAAATAATAATGATCATGATCAATTCTTATTCTTAGATAACATACCCATCGACACAGTGAGCAGCGGTCAGAATAGTTCTGGAGCTGATGATAGAACCACCGCAAAAGTGGGAGGTTTTGCTCAACGATGCCATCCACGGCACTTCTCCAGCGGTGACTTCGCTATCGATAGGGATGTAGGTGGACCCAGGGTTATACCCCTTACCAATGCTCAAAGGGAGACCACCATTGCGGACATACAGCTCATATGGCACCGATTGAGGAACAGAAGTGATGCAAACGACAAATGCCAGACACAGGACTAGAAATGCTTTCATTGTTAGTCTTAAGAAATGATTTCAAAATTGAATTTCAATTCTAAAACTCTAGTTTTTTATTTTTGAGACAAAGTTTTGCTTCAATTTATACAAAAAGCAAATTGTTTTAAATGTCAATCCTTTTGTGAATTTTTATTTTCACATTTAATCTCGATATCCATAGTCTTTACTTTTGATAAATTTTCTTCTGATTTATTGTTTTATTTGATTCCATATCTTTAGTATTTATAAATCACTCATAAGAAGTTAAGAATTAATTGAGTTATGGTTTTATTTTTTTTATTTTTTGGTTGGATTAATATATAAATAAAATGAATGTTTGCTATATTCTGTTCAAATTATATTTTCACCTTGTTGCTTATTAGTAATTTTACTAATTTTTAAGATTTTACTCGAATTCATATTTTATTCATAAATACTTTGTATGTAATCAGTATTTAAGACTCGATATATGAGTGAAATTTTTGAAAAATTATTTGAACAAAATTTTGATATACATTTGTAATTCTACATTATTGACCAAGATCAAAAACATGAAAATTATCATTTTATATAACGAAAGGACCTACTTTATCAATACTTCCTATTTAGTATGAATTTAGTTTAATCATATAATGCAAAAATCTTAGTATATTTTTAATTTTTTTGTGAAATGTTGTGAATGTAAGCGATTTTGAGGTCAAATATCAAATGAATTCTTTATTTAGATTTAGTTCAGATTTTTCTTTAGATATTATTACGAGTTTTATTAAATATTTGATTAAACTTGAAATTATAATTCATTAAAACTGAGTTCTTCTCATAAAACTTACCAAAGAAAATGTCATATTTTTGCATGGTTAAAAAATCAAATAAAAAAAATTCTCATTTTTATTTAATTGTTTTATGAAATCAACAAAAATGACTTCAAAGTTGTCAGGTATTCATCATTAGTTAAGTTTTATTAAATTTAAATTTAATGACTAATTATTATAGTTTTGGTTCTTTTGTATATCCTTTGTATGACTGCAATGAGTGACAACTTTTGTGATTCTTATATAAAGAACAACCACTCAGTCATTGTTTATTCCGATGAAAGAATCGATGGTTTCCTTCTAATTATAGATAACAAGTATTGGAAAATCAATGGAAACAACAAAGAATTGGTGTCTATAAGTAGCAATAGTTTTCCTTCTAATTCAAGTTCATTACTCAGCAAAAGATATTCATTTGCTTTCAGAGTGAATATCAATGATAGCAATACTGAGAGGACTGGAATTGCCTTTTATGATGTATTTGAGTATAATTTTTTGTTTTTTCTTTCATTCATTGAAACCTATTTTCTATTGAAAGTCAAAGACAAAGACATTTGATATCATCAAATATAATAAGACTTCTGACATCTTTGAGAGAATTGGAATTAACTTCAAAATTGATGGATACAATTACTTCAAATCAAAACCTTATAGTTCATCAATGATCGAGATAGTTTTATCAAATATCGCATTTTCTTTTAATAATAAATCTGATGATAATATCATAAGTTTTGTCACTAAAACTGATTCTCCGTTTAAAGAAGTTCTTCATTATAGGACTTTTGCTAGAATTGATTCGAAGTTAATTGATTTGCACCCAATTATATCTAACTCATTGAACCTGGTTAAATTAATACCTTTTATAGATAATAATGTGTTCGGAATAATAGATAAATGGAATAATATTTTCAGTTTAACTCGAATTAACTCATCCATCAATTATTGCATCATTGATGAGGTAAACAAATTATTTATACAATAATTAATTAAACATTTATTAAATTAGAGTTTTAAATGCGATACAAATCAGAGACGAACTCTAATTAATTGTGAGGAATGACTAATATATTGATAATGAGGTAAATATTTGTTAATAACGTTTCTTTAATTTTGATTTAATTATTGTTCAGCACATAGGTCTTTAAATTACCTTGAGTAATTGGGAAAATAAATTGTGGAGGAGAGTAATCATTGATGGATCAGTTTTACCAAGGAGATTTTACACACACAAAAATAATTAAGAGCTGAAGATCTAACTTAATTTGTTTCTCATCACTGACTTATGCATATTCTGGAGAAATAATTATTGAAATTTGTATTTCTTTGAGAATTAATTATTTTAAACTGTTTTAAAGCGATTTTGATTTAAATAAAATTAAGTGAAAACTTTTAAATTAAATTTAATTGAAAACTAAAATTGACTCTTGGGTTAAATTCTTAAGATTTTTTATGTGCGTTTATTCATTGATTCAAAAAAACTTGTATATTCATTAATATTCAATAATTTTGATACTAGTATCATAAATTTACATTTTATAACATTTCAGTATTCTTGCAAAAGGGAGAGGTCTTCTCTTTCAAAATATAAATTAAAACATAAAAATACTAATTATGGAAATAAAGTTTAGTATTCCTAATAGAGTTTGAAATGATAAACTAATTAGAAAAGTGAGATGAGCAAGACCTATTCATAAGTGTGACACAGTGGTGATACCCATGGTAAGAAATTTTGTCCGTCGCCTATAAAAGATATTCCATTTGATATTAAAAAACTATTTATGAAAACTGATATCAATTTTTTTTAATAAAATACTTAATAAATGATAATAAAATGAATTCTAAAACATTTTTTACAAAACATATAATATTTAAATGAAATTTATTATATATTTTGCTTAAGATTCTTAACCATTAGTTAATGGGGTCTTATTAAAAGTTAACCTGGTCATTTATAAAATTATATATACTCACTGTATGTATAATTCTAAAATTGAGCATAAATTTAATACTAATTTAAATATAATAACGAAACAGATTTGTATTTAAATAATTTATTGAAATTTAATAAAACTTGAAATGAAAACTATTATTGCGTTAATAGTATTGATTGAATTTACCATAGTGTTCACTTTACCTGATATTGTTAAACCAGGGGAGTTTCCTTGGATCGTATCGTTATCAAAAAGATCTCATCCATCACATTTTTGTGCTGGTTCAATTCTAGACCAAAACCTTATACTAACGGCTGCCATTTGTCTCAAAGGGTATTCATTACATTTTATTTATATTATTGTTTTGACTTAAATTATTTTATATAAACAAAATGGCAAAACTAACTAGGACAAAATACATAGGAAATATAGCCATTTGTTCCAGTAAGTTTTGTCATTTAGTGTATGCCTATAGAGTTGTATAATTAATTTAAATTGAAATTCCCTTAAATTCGTTAAAATTAAATAAAATATTAGTTAAATATAGTTACAAAAGTTAAACAAAAAGTGTTTTTAATGGTTAAATATTTGATAGAAGTATAACAAAATAATATTTCTAATAAATCACTAAAGTTTAATCTTGTCCATTTCTGTCTAATGTCATATAGAAGAAATATGAAAAACATTTACATTTCTGCTGGCTCTGTAAACCATAACGAAGGTCAAATAGTTAATATTAGTAAAATAATACTTCACCCAGAATATGATTCTGATAAAAAAGTCAACGATTTAGCGATTTTAGTGACGAATAAAAACATTAATTACAACGAAAACGCAAAACCCATAGTATTGGCAAAGAGTTCGCCCAAAGAGGCCAAAAATGTTATGGTCGTGGGTTGGCTCAAATGGAGCGGTACTAAAGTGTCCACAAATCTCAGATATACTAAAATCAGTATATTCTCGTCTAAATATTGTTCATCTCTGCTTGGTAAAATTTTTGTGAAAAAACAAATGATTTGTGGTGGTATTCCTGAAAGTGGTAGAGGATTGTGCAAGGTAATTAGCTTTTTATATAATTCAAAATTTGGTATATGTTTTATATAATTATTGTGTAGGGTGATCCAGGAGGTCCATTAATTATAGGGGAACAACAGGTTGGGATCGTTTCATTTGGTAGTGGATGTGTTTATCCATTAAACGAACCTGGAGTATATACAAGTGTCTATCACTACAGGAAATGGATTCAACAAATCGTACGAAATAAGAGTTTTATTTTAGATTCAATAACTACGACAACAACTATTACTTCACCCAAAACTATTTCTGTCACTACCCTTACACCCAGAGATTCCTCTATAACTACTTTTGACACTATAGTTACCCCGACAACTTCCAATAAAATTACTACCACTACCTCTAAAACCCTTATTGAAACCACCTCTTCCATTGTCGGTACCCCTCAAACTTCCACTAAAACTATTAATTTTAATATATTTACCCCTCTCACTAGCCTTACACCTAAAACTCCAACTAAAACGCTCTTTATCACTAATTTTACTCTTTCAACTCCTACTAAACCTACCCTTAAATCTCAAACTCCGACTAAACTTACCCTTACTTCTGAAACTCCCACTAAACCTACCCTTACATCTGAAACTCCCACTAAACCTACCCTTACATCTGAAACTACCACTAAACCTACCTTTACTTCTGAAACTCCCACTAAACCTACCCTTACATCTGAAACTCCCACAAAACCTACCCTTACTTCTGAAACTCCCACTAAACCTACCCTTACATCTGAAACTCCCACTAAACCTACCCTTACATCTGAAA
>JAQFZM010001419.1:0-18460 GCA_034695785.1 Galumna obvia | reverse complement strand
AGCATAAATGATTGTTTTTTCGATTAATCGATGCATTTCTCTATTATTTATGAAAATTAAATAAAATTCAAAAAATTCCAATTGTATGAACCAATCAGTTGTATGAACTAAATCCTAATTCCTAATGGGTTCATACAAATGATCGTCGACTGTATTATCAGAAATATTTAACATTAAAAATAAACTAGTTGATTTGACAAATATTAAAAGATTTTATTAAAGACTTTCGAAATTGTTTGATGTGAAAATCCGAGGGATCGACTGATTTATGGCTCTTTGAGATTATATCAGTGTACATTTAATCCCATTTACAGATTTAAGTGTGAGGTCTTCATTGATTTCTATTTGAAATGCTCTTTTGGGAACACTGATGGCTGTGTTTATTAAGAGATTCAGTTCATCCGATGCCAGTTCTCTATCGAATATGATTTTGTCTCTTAAATCAGTGCATTCTTTATTCAAATTCATTGTTTATATTCAAACTGTAAGTCAAACGCCTCTTGAAGGGTACATCCCTTTGAGCTGAGCAGAGATATCACTCAAGAGGTCATGTCTTCACTAATAATTTTGGTTTTAGTCAAATTATAGTTGTTTTACCGATTTTTTGGTTCTCGTTTATTACAGAATACCCTTATTTATATCGAGGTCGTTTTTGTTGTGTGAGTGCGGTCCAGTTTTCCTTTTGTGTGTGAGCGTGACTGTCCAGCTGTGATGAAGCCTCTGTTGTGTTCGGATAACGCCAAGTGTCGGTCAATTAAGTGGTTGATTGAATGATTGAGTGAGTGAACTGAATATCACATTTAAGTTTTACTTTATTAAAAGCATAATTAAGAAAAAGTGGACACAATTAACAATTGAATAAACAATAATTTAGTTAATTTGGTTTAATTTGGTTAAAATCTCGTTTAGAAGAGTTGAATGTCTTTAATTTTTGAGGGGTATGAGAGGAATGGTGTCTATTAGGCTGTGCTGAAGAAGTTGTGTTTCATTTGATTGACATATAATATGAGACGAATCTTTAATTGTGTAAATGAACTTGATAATTTGATTCTTCTCATTCCACGCCGCCTGAAGATCAATTCGTTGGTTGAAAATATGGTTCAAGTTGTGAGACATGAGCACTGCGTGTGACTCCATTGTTGAGTTTGTTGATTTTGTAAATGATGTCACTTGTAACAGAAATAATAGTGTAAGATCCGTTATATTTTGGGGTTAGTTTTGTATTTTCAGGTTGATTAAGGGGAAATGCGGTATTTTACGAGGTCATTTATTGCTAATGTTATTTGTGAGTGCGGTCATAGATTCGCTTCTTTTTGGCCTTAAACTCATTGAAACGTTTAACTGCTTTCGTACCAGCGTCAATGAGTGGTGTCTGATGTTTTGGGAATCATCATGCCATGGAAGAATGCCGGTGTGAAGCCTGTAACTGAGTGTTGTGTATGGTTGTACTCAACCACCACCACGGGGAAAAGAGTTGACAATTTGTTAGTGGGTTTGAGTTGTTGTGCTATCTTTATTTGGGTAATGAGTGTGCCATTGGCTTTCTCGTTTAAGCCATTGGATTGGGCAAGATAAGGAGTGATTAGGGTGTGCTCTATGTGGTTTGATTAAAGGAAACGGGTGAATTCGTTCCTAGTGAAATTCTTCCCATTGTCTGTGATAAGACGTAATTGTTTGTTGGGTTTGGACTGAATGACTTTTGATAAGACATTATTTACAGCATCTAATTACAGTCATTTAGGAATAACAATTTTTTATTATGCTCACTTAATGATAAGATATGATTTTCTTAATTTGTCAGTCAAGCAACTTTTTTGCCTTTAACTATGCTATAGTAATTTGTTTAAAATTTTCCAAATGATAATATGACACTAGATGAATTAACTAATTTAACATTTATGTTTTTAGAAACTCAATATAGTCATAAATTAAAATTAAACGAAAATTATTAAATTTTCTTAAAAATGTTCTATCACATTTTATAGTTTCTTACAAATTTCAATAATTAAATTAATAATATAAATTACCTAAATCAAAGAGTAATATTAAAGGTAATTGAAAATATAAAAATATTAATTAAAATCTAGAATATTTATTATTTAAATTAAGTAAAACTTATTGATGTCAAAAAACGCAACTTTTCCGAACATCTAATACTTTAAGACATGGCCAGAGAAAATCCTTCGGAACACAATCATACGCTTTTACTAAATCAAAAAAGCATAAATATAGGTCTTTCTTGTATTCTCATGACTTCTTAACCACTTGATTTAATATGAAGAGATGATCGGTAGTTCCTTGAGCAGCGCGAAAGCCACTTTGCTCATCCTGGGTTTGAGTTTCTACTATTTGTCAGCACATTTTTCCAGGAATTTGGCATACACTTTGCCAGGCAGACTTGAGAGTTATTCTTCTATAATTATTGAAATTTCAGATTTTATTTCTTGTATAAAGGAAAAACTACACCATTCTAAAAGTCGATTTTAGTTACCCCTATCTTTTAAGCAGTCTGACAAACTTGAAAAAGCCATTGATCTCACACCGGTTCCATTATTTTACCATTTCTGGACTATCTAATCCAAACCGGATTTGCGGATTATAATGGTTTTAATAGGGCTAAAATCTTTCCAATTTCAATTCATCTTGTGACTATAGCTTTCCAGGTAAAATTGTTCACAACATGCAGAAGTTCATATCAGAAAATATCTAATAGTTAACAATTAAAAGTACAATGAATTATACAATTTAACATTTTATTTACATAAGACAGAGATTAATAACAGACAAGTTCATAACTAAGAGAGTATATTGTATCATAAAAGTACCAAAACTTTTAATGAGGAGGCAATATAGTCTGTTATTTTGGTTGCGCTGCTCAGTTCCAATAACCGGTTTTACATAACATAAATTAATTATTTTTATCGATAAATATATTTAAGTTTTTTTCTTCCTCTTATTTGATATGGACCCAAAATAAAATGTCCTTGTTAATTCTTGGTAAGATATAAGACCAATGAATGAAATTCCTGATGAAAAACAAAAGAACATATAAGAGTTCATTCGGTGATCCCCCATTAAATAACCAGGGTCAAATAATATCATTTTAATCTTGATACTCAGAGATAGTTGAGAATAAAATTTTGTGAATTTTTATTTGTAATGATTCCATACAAACGAACACTTAAACCGGTTTATTACTAATAAACCATAAAAATAATTTTTTTTGACACTTTATGTTTGACATAATGTTTATTTACACCGAATGCTTTCATTGATAATTGTAGACTGACCAAGCTAATATTATATACAGTAAAATTCATCTCATTTAACGATTATTTGAACGAAACTATAATTACAATATTTTTTGATATACTTAATAATTTTTTATATTGCGAATAAGGCGCTAAATTGTTCTAATTAATGATATTTTATAAAAATAAAATTCCAAAAATAAAAATATAATTTATAATAAATTAATAAATCAATTAAGATTGTCCTAATTCAGTCCATAAATATCTACAAAGTTATACATAATAGGGCCGTCAGAAAAAAAAGTTCCATTTGAATTTGTAATAAAATTTAAACTACCTAACCGATTTTAATTCTGTAAACGTTTTAGGAAAGAATTATTTAATGTAGTTTTTTCCCAATTATAAAACTTAAAATAATCTAGCTAAAAAATTAAATATAAAAACCAACGCGAGACACTATGCTGCAAGCGAAATTTTATTAGTTTGAACAAATTTATAATATGAGTTTAAAAGGGGAATAAATCCTGTTAAATATAACACCAAGATCAATAAAATCGGTTAAGAAATAAAGATGAAGTGCCCATTCGAATATCAATGTTTTAAAAATAATTACCCATTGAGAAGTACTATGGAAATCTGGATCACTCGATATTAGAAATATTTTGTGAATTTTAGGTAGATGATATTAAGTTGAACAACTTTGTTGCTGAACACATTTTGATCAAAGCTAATATATAGTCAACAGAGGACACTAAATTTGGCCAAAACCCTATAAAATTAAGCCATTTTTCAAAATTTTGGTGCCCTCTGGTGGATTTATCTTAGGTTTAATCAAAATGTGTCTAGCAACATAATTGTTCCACTAAATTATTATTCTTCAAAAATCATAAAAAATTCAACAAATCAGGTAGTTTAGATTTCTATAATATTTCTCTATGGGTCTTTTTGTTAAAAACCTTAATATTCAAATGACTACTATATCATTATTTCTTAACTGATTTTTATGATCTTGGTGTCATATTAAATAGGATTTATTATTCTTTTAAATTCATATAATAAATTTTTTCAAACTAATAAAATTTAGACTGCAGCATAGCGTCTTGCGTTGGTTTTTATATTTAATTTTTTAAGCTAGATTATTTTAAGTTTTATAATTGGGAAAAAACTACATTAAATAGTTCTTTCGTAAACCGTTTACAGAATTAAAATCGAGTAAGTAGTTTAAATTTTATTACAAATTCAAATGGAACTTTTTTTCTGACGGACCTATTATTAAAAATCCTACGTTATTCAAATATTTAGAATATATATAAATTACAAATGTGTTTATAAATTTTAAATATTTTGATTTTTTTTGTATTAAAAATAAAATGCTTATAATTTTGAGTAAAAATGCAAATAAACATAAAACCTTTTTAAAAGATCATTGCAGTATCATTAATAAAAACTTTAATAAAGTGATACTTTTTTTAAATTTTTCGAGTCCAAATTACATAAATAAAAAAAATTTAAAATTCAGAGATGATTAATTTGTGATTTTTTATTTTTTGTTAAGTTTTATAGTTCTTTAATATGATTTTAAAAAAACATTAAAATATTTGTCGGTTCACCATGGAAAAAATTAAAATTGCACTAGGGTATTCAATTTCACCATGATAACTTTGAGTTAGAGAATAGTTCTTTTTATTATTTAATAAACTTAAATTATAATAATTTTGGAACTTAAATGAAATTTTTATCTATTAAAGTTTTTTTTAAAAAACCCAAAATGTTCAACTTTGACCCACTCTGCTGGTTCCCCTCTCAATATTTTGACCAACCGAAAATACCAAAGATCTTCGATAAAATCCTAGAATCGAGTATCATGGAGTGCAACTTGATTTGGGGGTATAGCACACCGGTGAACTGAAATCCGATTTAGTTCTTTAGTGAAATTCTCTAATTTTGAAGAAAAATAACGTAAAACTTATGTCCGGTATTGTTCTCATATCTCATTTAAAATTGTAACACATTTTAAAAACTCCAACCGTTGGCCCTGAATTAGGGATGGCCATCTGCCCTCATGGTATAGGGGGTTATTTGAATAACCCGCTAGGCACCAAAATTTGTAGTTCAAAAATTCAATAAAAAGTGGAAATCCTCTTTACTTTCTCATGGTTTTATCTAGTTTAAATTTTTAAATTTTTTCCTAATACTAATTCCCTAATTAATACCAAAAACTAGACATTAAAGAGATAAATATTAAAAAAAATTTGTTTTTAATGCTCTGAATTTGAATTTGTAACTACATTTACATAGTAAGTGTAGTATATTTAATCGTTTTGCATCCGCCCGCCCACCCAACCAAAACTAAGGCAAATCGTCCGTCAAAAATTGATCATATGATTGGGTCGGGAAATCAATATTCTGTTCATAACATAGGTCAGTTCATAAGAAAAATCAATTGATTATTATAATTTAAAAACATTATAAAAATGAAAAAAAACTACTAATTAAACATAAAAGAGCATTTTATATACAATCGTCGCAAAATGATATAGGAATTCAACTTGAAATGGAAACACCAATTTTACTTGGTTATATTTGGAATTTTCAAACCAAATTTCTATGATTTAATTAATAATTATTCGTGTTAACAAATTATATAAAAAATTAAAAATCACCATGCAATTTTTTGAAATTTGCTTATTTTTATAAGGTTAGCCAAAAATCAATAAAAAATTTACAAATAGCCCTGTTATTCTTAGATCGTTTAAGATTTTCCAGAAATTCTTAAAGAATCTTGTACAGTAATAAAATTAAAAACTAGCCTTTTCTAACATTTTTAATTGAACAACCTATCTTAATTTGACATCTTAAAAAGTGTCATTTTGTATGCCTCACTAAAAATTCAACCAAACAAACAGTAAACAAAATAATTTAGTTTTGTAAATTGTAAAATAAACTAGATACAATTATCTAAATTTATATTTAAGGAATTTTGAAAATATGCTTCTTGGCAAATATAATAAACTTGAGAATATTGATAAAATAGTAAAATTTTGGAATAACTATTTTTTTAATTAAATTAAAATAACTTATCCGATTTTAAATCTGTAAAAGGAATTTAAAAGTGTCATATCTATTATATTTTTTAGAGTAATTTTATTTGAAAAATTTATTAGGGTTGGTTACAATAGGTCACATTGTGACATATGCAACACCTTATTCCTAACCCTAAATTGGAATGAGCTGGGTTGATTTTAATATGTGCCTTATAGAGGAAGATATATATTTTAATTTGAAACCAAGATGGCTGAAATCGGGGAACAAAAAAAAAGAACTGCAGTTAATTCAGTATCAAATCAGTGAGTTTTGTATATTCCCATTCATATACTTATCAAATATTTTTCTTTATCTGAAATTTTTGATTTTCAATTAACTACATTTAGTTTATTTATTAACCGATTTTAATCAACTTTGTAAAAACAATTACCTAGCTCTTATGGAAATAAATAATTTTTGTGAAATAATTATACTTAATTCTGAATTATGTGGTTACAAACTATTAGCTTTATTTGTATATTATATGATTGAATTTATACCGTTATTTAGAAAAACTTTAAAATATTTTTGAAATAAATAGTATATATAGTGAATCTCATTTATACGATGTTAATATTTTGTAAATTAAGTACAGTTTGTAGTATTTATTGGGCCTTGGTTAGTACGGTCAAAATTTGCCAAAATAAGAACAATACTTACTAAATAAGTTCGTCTGGTCACTCTACAGGTCATGCAAAGAAATCCTGATGTCAACGGATACTCGACTCGAGTTGGTCACTCCAGTTTGGACTCCATTCCACAATCAGTGACATTCCAAGAGACCGGACATCATTTGGACACCTAACCAATCGATGAGTAAACAAATGCAAAAGGAAAGTTCAGCAAAAATGTAAACATTCAGAACTCACAGATCAAGATTTGTTGTCATGTCGCAAATCCATCATTCATTCTGAAAACACAAACAAATTTGCCACTGATTGGCAAGTTTCAGTTCAGACGTTTGAGGACTTGAACAGAGAAAAAGTCAGATTTGCGTTAAAAAACAAAAATATTTCAAGCAAAACAAATGATTCACCTTCGAGTTGTTTGATGAAACCACTCTGGCGCGATTCAGGTCCACAAACTGTGTCTCAAACATCAACACAAAATTTGGAAAATCCCAGGAAAAATGAGTCAGCAAACATCATTAAAACGTCATTTAATCAAAGATCAGCACCGGATTCGAACTCTGATGAATCATAGCAAGCGAATTGCAGCAGACCGGGACTTCGAAAGGACAACCACCGGAAACGTAAAAAAGTTGCGACAATTAAACCGCCCACTTTGGGACCAAATTAAGCGCGGGGTGAGGCTTGATATAGGGAACTCCACAAGTAAAGTCAACTCTTTGTCTCACAAAAAATTCAAATTTTAGTTCAGTTGACTTTCAGACACGCTTTCGTGTAGTCAACCATTTTTTTCATTCAAATTTTGTTCTCTAATAAAATTTTTGTTTGAATTCAAATAAATTTAGTTTTAAATTCATTTACACTCATTTGGGAATCAATTTAAACAAATCATTAATAATTTTATTTCGAGTTATAATTTAGTTTCAATTAAATGAATTTCTAATGTTTATTTAAAGCGATTAATGGATAGATTTAACCAAAATATCAAAGCATTTACGAATTTCGGATGTTTTATAAATAAAAGAATCATAATTTTTTTAAATTACACTGAAATTTTTATTTAATTCTGTTGTTTATTTTAA
This sequence comes from Galumna obvia, assembly GCA_034695785.1. NCBI lineage: Eukaryota > Metazoa > Arthropoda > Arachnida > Sarcoptiformes > Galumnidae > Galumna > Galumna obvia. Next base: position 10,414 of record JAQFZM010001419.1, on the reverse strand, counting down.
AATTAAATCTCGTATAAATGTAAAAAAATTTAATTTTAAACTATTATTCACTTTTTATTTGGTTATTTAATTAAATTAAAGTCTATTTATAATTCCAATCTTATCACGATTTGAAAATTTTAAAATTTTTGCCCATATTTTAGTTTGAAATTAAATCAAAAATAATTTACCCAAAATATAAAAATAGGTTACAATAAACAGATATTTTTAATAAGTTCATACGATCGGTCATTAATAAGTATTGATTTTAGTGCTTTTAGTTTCAGTTTACCTTTCAAAACAAGCTTAATTTCATAAGATCGATCTAAATAACATTGGTTTCAATTTAACCTTAGTGTCTATGGGAATTGATTTTGGTTTTTAGAATTAGCTCTTAGGAAAGTCATTTCATAAAATCAGTGTTTCATATGATCGGTCTTTGACTGTATATACAACTATTAATAAGAACTGCAATTTTAGCCCTAAATAATTTTAAAATTAACCTATTTTCTAAAATAATTTATTGGAGTATATAAAACAAAACTAATTTTTAGTTTTTACGAGAATCTTAAAAAAAGTAAGAAATTCATTTTGTTTTTATGAATTTCAAATTATTTTTAATGAATTTTTGGTTCCGTGTAATCCATGTTCATCAATGTTAGGGTCGGTAGTGATCTAATATCTCATGAAAAACTGTACCAAATTTTCATAACTACAACCGTTGGCACCCAATTTTGTTTGCCATCGATCGAAGTCTCTTCTATTTCCACTATTAAATAACATACCATTGATAGAAAAAATGGAATAAAATTAATAAATTAAAATTTAGTTTTAAAAATCGAAAATCATTATGAAATATAATAAAAACATATCAAAAGATAACAAAATAACTTTTATTTTATAGAATTTATTACTACATTTCTTAATTTTAATAAACTGTAATTTTATCAAAGAATTAAACAAATGATCTCTGTTGACATTTTTTTTTAAATAACTTTATACTTTATTAAACATTAAACTAAGCATAAATAAAAGAGATTAATTGTCATTTAAGTGGAATATCAAAAAAAATATTTTTTAAAAGAAATGTAATAAATTTTTAAGAAATTACCATGTTAAATTGTTTTGTGCTTAAATTATCACAAAACTCTCATTAATATTATTAACACCTATACGTTATGAATTTTACTTGTGATGTAATCATTTTGGAAAAAATCATTGATATCATCTTATCAATTAATTTCTAATAATATTTATCTTGGTTAAATTTAATTTAAAAAAAATTGTAAACCCAGGTTTGAATTAGACCATTTTTATAAAATTTATGTTCTGGATTATTTATAAATTATTAATAGTTATATTTACAGTTTATTAAAAAAATATTTTATTGATAACATAATTAAATAAGATAAAATTTAACTTAATTATTTTAAAAAAATTTTCAAATAAAATTTTTACACATTTAGTACGTATGATATGGATATGTGCTATCGCATTAAAGTTGTGGTTAATGAATGAACATTGTCGGTAAATATAGTAAAGATAATAAAATATTTCCTCTTCTATGTACTGAAAGAACTTCGCTTAAATAAAATAAATCTTTTAATCAATTTTTATATTAATTTGAATTTAGCAAATTATAATATATATTTATTTCATTTCACAATTAAAATTTTTTAAAATTAATTTATATAATACAAATTTGTTTATACCTTAATAGAATTTAGTAATATTGATCAGAACCTTTTCTTTATAATTGAGATTTGATCATGAAACAACATATAGCAAAGATAAAATATTTTGCAAATAAATGAAAATTAAATAATTATTGTATTAATTATGTAATTGTTTTTAAGAAGGTATAAAAAATTGCTCGAAAAACTACTCAATTTTCATGTTCTAAATAATAACTTACTTTATTTGATTGTCCTTAGATACATCATATTTAAACGAATGTTCAGAGTTTTTATTCAAATCTTGTTCAAAATCTAATTCGCGGAAAAGTTTATTTGTGAATTCCCTAACAAATATTTCATTCGATGTTTTCTTCAATTGATTTTCTAATTATAAAAATTGGTGAAAATTTTTCAAACAAATCAAATGGTAAACAGTTTAGAATTTCCGTCGCTAAACATTCGGAAGTAGATAAAGCTATGATTATTTGGATCAAACAAATGAGAAGTAAAAAAATTCACTTATTTTGGAAATTATTTTACAAAAAGCAAATGAATTTGAGGAAAAAATGGGAGTTAATGGGTATGACCCTACCTTAGGCTATATATGAGGACTGAAAAGGAGAATTTGTCTTTTCGTCGAAAACATGGACTCTGATTGGGTTATTTCACTTTAGATAATTATTTACAAACAAATCATACAATTAAATTAAATAAACATCGAATCAGTTATTGATGACCAACAGATGGATATCGATATAACAGAAGGCAATGAAGATATGCCTACAAATGATAAACCAATTTACTCTTATTGAGCCATCGATTATATTAATATTTTGTGAAATATCTCACAGAAAGAAATGTTAACACTTTTGTTGATTCAAATAATAATTTAAAAGAAGAGGTTAATCATTGATTAATAATCATTAACACCAACGATATTTAACTGTATTTATACAAATAACATAATGCTATCACATTAAGTCAATAATGAAAGAAACCAAGATAAAAACAAAAGATTGCATTAGTTACCGTTTCCCTGGACATCCAAGCATTACTCCGTAAATTAAGTCAAAAATATTTCGATGAGTAGTTATTTATTTTTTTTGATTTAGTTATTTTATTGATAAATGATTCATAAAAAAATTAAAACTAAATTTTACCTAAATATTTAGATTACAAAATGTGATAGCATTGAATGTAAGAGTCAATGGGTGACAAAAAAGTGAAAGGAGTGAGACAAAGGCAACATTTTTTAGGGTTCAAAAGTTGATAAGTTATGACTATGCGGGCGTCACCCTTACAATGGTGGATCTCCAAGGAGAGCATTTAAAACCACTCCTGTCCATTTTTTTTTAAAAAAGATGAAATTTTCCCGTTATTAAAAAAGGGCGAGTCTTAAAAGAGGGCATAGCTTACCCAGAATAGCCACGGACCAAAATCACAGGAGGTGTGTATGAAAAAAAATTTTCCCATTTGGGAGGGGAGTCAGCTTTTCATTGCATTTTTGAACTACAATTTTTTCAAAAAAAATTTAAAAATTATTTTAAAAACTGTCATTATTACATTTTCATTACTCTTTTGACTATTTTACTTATATTTTAAAACTTTTTATATGATTTTATCGTTAAAAATAATACGACTTATTAGTGATGAAATTTATTTTAAAAAGTGATTTTTATTATCTTATTTATTAAATTTCCATAATACTTCTTTAAATCTAATTACAAAAAATGACAGTATTTTTTATTGATTCCATATTGATAAATTTGATCTTTTGGTATATTTTAAAATTATTATTAGTTATCTTTACAGTTTTCTTAAAAATACACAAAATAAATAATATATGATAATTAGCTGCTGTAGCCCAAATTACATTTTAAGTTAATTAATTGGAAAATTCTGTTCAAAATAAATTTTAATTTAATTGTTTTCTTATAAATCAATTAACAATTAATTATTGTGAACTTCAAATGTAAAAATTGAAAAACACCTAAGAAGCCATTTCGTTATTTTTAACTTAGTAGTATGGTCTGGGTATCTAAAAATTAAAATCAGATCGAGTTTAATATCATTTGTAAGCTTATATAAGGGATGGCAAATAGGGTAAATATTTATCCGTTGGCCTCAAGATTTTCTGACTCTGAGGCTTCACACGCACAGAAACAGAATTCAAGTTTTCCTTTTAATAAGTAGTATTGATATTAGTTAAGTTTAATTATTTTAATAACAAACTTATTAATCTTAAATTATTTTATTTAAAATATCGCTAAAACTGTAATTTATATCATTAATATAGTTATATTATTGTCAAAAAAATTGTAAAAATTTATTGGTAAGATTTTTAATGAAAATCTTTTAATTTTTAATTAAAAACTTTGATTATATACAAAATTATAAATAGTACAAAAAGCAAAGTATTTAAAACATTATTATTTAATTAATCTATTTATATATCATTAATGTCTAGTTAGTAATTATTGCTTAATTTTATTATTAATAAATCCGTTGCCTTTTTTTAACAATTTGAGAGCACTTCTCTCCGATCATCATTGAGATTGCAATTTATATCAAAATGTAGTTATATTATTGTCATTTTATTTGGAATAAAGTTCTGGGAAGTGAAATATTTGATTTTTTAAACTTTTAGTCATGAATTAGAAATATATTCATAATTATAAATATTACCAAAAAATGAATTTAAAAACATTATTATTTAATTAATCAAGTTATATAATAATTATCTAGTTACTAATACAGTAACACATCGTTAATTTGAAGTAACGATATTTTGAACTAACGGTTAATTTGAACGAAAAATAAAAACCCATTCCCATAGATATAAGGTTAAAAAAATACCGATAATTTGAATTACAATAAATTTGAACCAAATATGAAAACTAATCTAATAATTGCATATTAAAGTAATTACAATAATTTTAACTAAATTTTAAAATACTCAAAATAGAGTTTATAAAAAAATAAAATTATACAATTAATAACAATTTCATTCTTTTTTATTAAAAATCTATTTTAATAATAATTTTTTAATAAGTAGAATAAAAATTTTAATTAAGGAAAATATGAAAATATTTACAATCTAAACATTTTTATTTGAAATTTATACTTTAAATTAAAAAATGCCAAAAAATCTCGTTTTAAGTAGTAAAAGTGTTAATTAAATATTATTTAGAAATGAAGAGGTCATATTAAATTAATTATCAGTTTAGTCAGTAAGGTCTTCATATAACTTTAAGTGGAATAAAAATATTGTTGAAAATTTTTGAAATTATAAATTAATTTATTTAAAAGTACTGTTAACTCTCCTATCTTGAACTCTCGTATCTTGAATTTAGGTCTATCTTGAATTATTTTTTAAGACCCGATTCACTTCCATAGAAACCCTATTAAAATTTCTTTCCTATCTTGAACCTTCTAACTTGAATCTTGAATGCAAAGGTCAGTCCCATAAGCTATTGTATGCATCTCTTAACTTGATTTTTTCTTAAAATACAGATTGAATTAAGATTTTAACAAAAATATGAATAACATTTTCATTACAAGATTCATTTTTAAAGAAATTTGAAACAAATGAATTAAGTGTTAATTTTAAGCAATAAATATAACTAAATTTGTTAATTAATTGATATTAATCTTAATACTTATTCGTATTATTCATTAAATAATACACTTTTGGTAACTTTTCTATTTTGAATTATTCCTTTCTTGAATTCAAAATCCTTGTCCCAACCGATTCAAGATAGAAGAGTTAACAGTATTTCAATTGGGGTTGCGTACTCGGATTTCAGGACCATTCCTACGTGACTTTTCACGCAATAAGACTCGATTGGTCTCGTCCTCTGCAACGAAATCAATAATCATATCACAGAGACTTCCTCTCCTTTAGTTAAGTACTCCACTAGATTCAATGCATGATTCTGTATGGTCCCGTTCTCGTGCAGTAAACCAATGCCCAAGCGTAGATCATATTATATATTAAATCTAGTAATTTAATCAAGTAATATTTGTTTATTTTAATTATTATTCAGTTAACAAACGGTTGTCTTCTTTGACAATTTTTGAGAAATTCTCACCGAATATCATTGAGATCCCATTTGTTTTACAGGTTTGCACAAATGGAATAATAAATGAAATCAAATTTAACAATAATTTCATTTATTTATATAAATAAAACAATTTTATAATATTTATTATAAAAATAGAAAGTAACCAAGATAATTATTATAAATAGACATAACAGTGAAAATAAAATTTAAAATAAATCCTAGAAATTAACCGTTACTCTTCAAAGACAAATTATTTCACCATTACTAGAAAAGGGAACTTCAGAGAATGCAAAGATTTCCTTTCCCTTTCGATACTATCCAAAAGACTATTAAATTAACCATTAGGAAAAAACTACGAACAATTATATAAATAATAAAATTAATAAATGAGTTAATAAATTTAATAGCATTCTCAACATTTGTGTAAATATGAGACCGATTTTCATTAAAATAATACTGTAATGTTTAACCATAATATATAATTATCAAAGGGTTTCATAAAGACTAAGTATAAAATTTCATAATTTTATTAGTTCATTTTAAAATAGTGGTTATTTAAAGTCAAATTTTTTTCAATGAAATGTTTTTTATAAATCGAGAAAAATAACCTCTCACATATATATTTACAAATTAAAAATATTTAAACCCTGGGATTATTTCAAAATTAAGTTAATATTTGAATTATAGTTTATTTAAATTAATATATTTCTTTATGCTAAACCAGTGAAGGGTTTTCAGTACACTTTTTAGTACAATTTTAGAACGTATGCTATATGAGATGTTCAAACGCATTAAAGCTATTCATATTGTTAATGGATGAATATGGTCGTTTAACACATTAAGTATAAAAATATTTTTCAACCCAAATGTACTGAAAGCCCTTCGCTGTGCTAAACTACATTGTTTTGAAAATTTGTTGAAAATTAAATGGTTAACAATAAATCGTATTCATAATAAAATCTTTTTTTAAAATTCCATTTTATTTTTTCAATTAATTTCCTAAATTATTTGTTTTAGATTACATCAAATTTCAAAAATTTGAAACCTTTAATATCTGTTTCAACATTCAAATAATTATAATTTTGTACATTAGAGAAAAGATGTGGTTTCATTAACCATTTTAGTAAAATTATGTCATATACTAAATGGCATGTGCAAATACATTAAAATTACTCATACACAATAAATTTTCAATGAATAAGTAACAAATTCTTTTGACTCTTTATTTTGAAAGTATAGAATTTCTTTAACTATGACTTAAACCTGAGTCAAACGCTTAACCCGTAATTTTAATGACATATTATTTTTCATATTAACAGCTCATTTTCAATAAACTTTTAATTATTAATTAAAAGAAACAATTTAAAAAAATATTTCAATTAGTTATAAATGATTTTTCACAAAATAAATAAACTATTTTTATTTCAAAAGCAATACATTAAATGTTAATCAAATTTTTGTATATTAGTACATCTGTTTATATGGTAACAAACAGTTTAGACGGTCAAAAGATTAACCCTTGGTTAACAATCTATTCAAACTCTTTAAACTTTAGTTTTGCTCTTAGGGTTAAAGGTAAGCCAGGGAGCCATTAGCCAGGGACAACCCACGGTTAATTAACACAAAGTTAATTTGCTCATCACTAGTTTCAATATTACAAGAGATTGTTATTTAAAATTGTAACCAAATTTTTTTATGTATAAATTTATTTAAAATTATTGCTTTCAAAATAAAAGATTTAATTCATATAATTGTGTTAATTTATTCTATCTTATTTGATTTAAAAACAATATAATTTTTTGAAAAATAAAAAAATAAAAATAATAAATAAATTTTACTGCTTATAAATATGAATAATTATATTTAAAATTTGTAAAATTATTATTTTTATTCGAATTTATTCTATTTATTTTAAATCTTATAATATTTATAGCTTTGGATTAATTATTTCTTTCAATTTATTTTAACAATTTTTCTATTGCCTAAGGAGGAAGAATACTCCGTCTATCTAATGGAGGTAATTAGGCTCTAGATCAAAATTGTCATCCCTGTAAATGATCAAATAATGTCTTCAATATAATTAAATAATTGTAATTTCCCAAATAAAACTGAAGCACAACTTATTTTGATTAAACTATGATATCACAGTTTGTGATCAAAATAAGTTGTGCTTCAGTTTTATTGTAATTTGGATTACAATTATTTAATTATATATTTCGCAAAACTTCTAAAATCTTAGTAAACAGATTATTAGTTCAAAGTTTGAACTTCAAACATTAGATGTTTATCTAATGGTAAACAAGGACATTATTTAGATATATGCGCACAAGTGATTTTTATAACACTAACATTACAGTAATGCTGTGATGTTTGATTGAATTTCAAAAGTTTTATTAAGTTTTTAATAGACTCATTAAAAGTTTAATTGAATTTCGTTAGACTTAGAAGATATCAATATTTGAAATAATGGAAAGACATAATAGTGTTAAACATTTAGAATTAGCTTTAGATGACTCAAACCTCGAAGAAGGTATAACTCAACTGATTAAATGTGCTCGACCTGAATGGACAGACCTGAGCCTCACCAAAGAACAACTGAGCGGTGGATATATTAATAAAATAATTGCCGTTTATTTGGAGAACAGTCCTAACGATAAGGTTTTGGTTCGCATTTATGGTAATAAGTCCGGTACGTTCATCGACAGAAAGAATGAGTTGAAAGTTATGGTATCATTCAATAAGATGGGACTCATTCCTCCCGTTTATTGTTCTTTTAATAACGGTATTTGTTATGGATATTCGCCGGGAATTGTGTTAAACAAACACGTAATAAATGACCCAAACATTTATGAATTAATTGGAGAAACTTTTGCTCGAATGCATACTGTGGTTATCGAAAATGAACAAGGTCAAAATGTTAAGGAGTTCAAACCCAAGCCTTATATTAGTTATATCTTTCGTCAATTGCTTGAAATAGTTAACGACCAATATTTTGATGAAATCCATTACAAACCGTAAGTTACAACTTCATCATGGTTAATTAATATTTTCTTTTTTGCTATATTTGATAGAATAAGTGATATATAAAATATAATAAATATTTACTTCTTTGGTGACTCCAGTAATTAAGATATTTTTGTTTACTTTCAGATTAAGAAAATTTTTCAAAAATAGAGATAGAATTGAACCCCAAGAGAAAGGGGTAAATCAAAAAGGAGTTTCACTTTTAATGAGTTCTTCATTTAGAAATCTTTCCGGTTTGAAGAGAATGGGTTCAAGAAATACATTCGGATCCTTATGTAGTCTTTCAATAATGAGATACAAAGAAACCCCCTTAAGGATGGCATACGGACACAATTTGAGGTCATCTGTTATTTTCCTCGATATAACCGGAACTTTGAAACTTTCCTTGCATTCCACTGTTGTGTAAATCTCTGTTGTTTATGAATTTCTTGTGCATTAGCTCATACCCAACTAGGGCTTCTACTGTATTAATTATATATTTTTTTTATTCAAAATTTTAAATAAAAGTTTAGGCAATCCTTTTATTTAAGGGTTAAGATTTAAATTTATTTCATTAAAGTTATTTGAATCTTAATTTTATTCAATATTAGAGATAATAAAAAAATAAATTAAAACAAATATTAGTTTGAATTATTAAAAAAATTAAAATACTTTAAAAGATTTGAAAATAATAATTAGTATTTAAAACATTAATATTAGTTTATAGTTATTCTTATAACAGGGAATTATAAAAAGATGTGCTTACATTGTTTTAGTCATTATAACTTTTAAAAATATTGTTTTAATAATCAATGAACTAAAAGTAGATTTTTTCATTAAATTAAGAATTGTTTCGAAAAAAATGAAAACATTATAAATAAAAAACATATGAAAGTTAACGATAAAATACTAATTGTAATAAATGGAAAAAATCCTATAAAATAATTAGAAATTAGAATTGATTTCAATAGTTGTGATTCGTTTGCATTTTCCTCTAAATATATTCACGATTACATCTCTTTGAGATTATTTGTTAACAAATAATACAATATCTTTGAGTTTGAGAATCGACTCAGAATATTGGCTGCATTATATAATTACAATTGAATGGGTTTCCAATAATTATTAATGTTTTAGCTTTAGTAAATTCTTTTCACTATGTTTAAATACATAATAATTGTATTTATTATCAATGGGATTTTTGTCAATTAATCCTAAAATTTATCCAAGTTTAGACTTTAGTTCAGACATCCAGGTATATATTTACCCCTTCAATATTTTGTAATTCAATTTATTTGTTATATAGGTAAGAGGGTAATTAATAAGTTAGTAAATAAATTAATATATTCAATAATTTCCGGAAAAGTTTTTGCAAACTATACAAAAACTGTGAGTAATTTTAATTCTGTAAAATATAAATAACAGATCCACATTATTTAAAATTTTTATAGTGGTAAATTAATTTCAATCAAATCACGTGATCTTAATAATTTTAGAATTTTTGCAAAGGTTATAGTGATATCGTTGTTTATACATGGGTGAATGATATTAATTGTGTATGCTATGTGACATGTGCAAGAACAACACAAAAAACATTCATATAGATTAGAGATAACATTTAGGGGTATATTATACCCCTATAAACTTGAGTAAGAAACATTTTTGATATATGATTAAAGTAAAAACTTATAA
>JAQFZM010001418.1:0-18460 GCA_034695785.1 Galumna obvia | reverse complement strand
GGGGGGTATTTTCAGGATTTTTCGTCTCAGGGGGGGGGGTATTTTGAAATACCCCTCCCTTTAGCCATCTATGATTAATTCTATTAATCTAAAAAATTTTTGCTAATAGTTATCTTTTCCCGCAGAATTCGGGCAGCAACTATTGACATTTAAAGTTATAAAGAAAGATAAATTTAAACAATTTCTATTAAAATTCTTTGTTTTATTCATTTTTAAGTTAATTTTATATAAAATCAATAAATTCAATGCTCAAAAATTTAGGTTCAATTAATAATTATACATGGTTCAAAATTTTTTAGCACTATTGATAAAGTAGTTCAAAACTTATCTTTTTTAATGTATTAAATGCCAATAGTTCCTGGCTAAATTCTATGGAATAGATAAACATTAGCAGAAAAAATGAATTTTACAAACAAATTTTACCAATCAATTCTATATATCATAAGCTTTCTAACCATACTTAGATCATTCAAATCCGCCACTATCTAATAAGAAATTTGACTAGTTAACTAATTATTAGCTAACCCTTATTTAAATAAACACTTACAGTGAAACACAATGGTCTATTAGATTTGCACAAATAAGTGTTAGATTGTCATAAATGAATGTCACACGAACACAAATGTAAATTACATATTTTGCTCTCACGATTGTAGCGGCCAAACGGTAAATAATCAATGCGGTAATATAGCTTATGAAATGTTCTACTCATCCAAACGAACAAGTTACTAATTGACCACTTTTCTGTCCGAACACCAGTTTTCGGTATATTGGCCTCGGGAGAAAATTAATAGTAAACTAACAAAAAATTATATTTAATCGAATTATATACAGCTATATGTACAGCTTTTTAAGTAATTTGACTTTTATTTGTGTTCAGTTGACATTCATTTTTGTAAATCTAATTTCTTTTGTGTTTCATCTAATATTCAAATGTGTTATACTGTAACTTAATAATTCCAACAAAAATAAAGCAAATTTTTAAAAATATATAATTAAAAGATATATTAATTTAATTATAATACAAAATAATTTACATATTATTATCATGCAATTGTTCATAGGTTGTAGTGTCATACACACTGATAGGATAAGGTAAGAATTCATATTCATTGCGATTACTATAACTACCAGAATAAATTGAATTTGTTATTAAATTATTAAACAAAGTTTGCATTTCAATATTCTCACAAAATTGGCCTTGATTGATTATTCTTCTTTGTTTAAATATGATAAATAATGAAACGGATGAGATAAGTAAAAATAGAACCAAGATTGAAGCGATAATTATTATAGTTTTAAAATAATAATTATGAACTTGGTCTATTTGAGCATTTTTGTTAAATGTGATTGTACTAGTAATATTATTACTATCAACAATTGCAGGTGATCTACCAAGTAATAAGTTAATTTCATCACAGATGAGCTTGGTAGTCTTTCGTGGGTTGTTGTCTGATAGTCTATCTTGCATATTTGTTGAAATAAACAATCGCTTTAAAATGATCGAGCTACAAAACTTGTTTTTACCCCAATCATTTGAAAATTTTGCTAGATCATTTTCATTCTTTTTAGGGTTAACAACATGCAAGTTTATTAAAAGTTTATATTGGTTATTATCGTAACAATTGACCCAATCTTTTATACTTTTAACTAAAATTGCCTTTTCCTTAATTTTCCAAATAAAATAATCAGGGTGAATCTCAAGAATATAATTTTGAAATTCATCTGTTTTATTAAGGAATACTTGTTTCATATGATCTTGATTATCTATATAAAAGCCAGTTTTAACATTATTATCATAAACCTCAACTATAGATATATAATTTCTTATAGATGTACTGGGTTGTGTTCTTATAATATTTAGTTCATCTAAATGTGCTAGTAGAATTTGACTTTTCAAGATTAAACTCTTAGGAAAAGAAACCCTAATATTTATTACAAAAGGAAACTTGTTTATTGTAAAATTATCCTTGCTCACTATTGCAGCTGAAGTATAGTTGTGATCAAGGTATCTTTCAGGCATTGCTATCAAGGCCATTGTTCCATTTATAAAAGTTAAATGTTTTTGGTCATTTAATGAACAGCTTAATTGAGATGCCATTATTTCTTAAGTAGCAAGATTATTAAATAAATTATGGTAATTTATAATGAACTTACTTGAGCAGCTTATGTTTGAGTTAAAGGTCAACCATTTGCTCGATATTAGATGATTGAAATTGTCCTCAAATATAATGCCACAGAAAATTGATTTTATATTAATTAATATAATTAAATATAATAAAAGATATTTGATCATTCTTGATTAGTTATTAAAATTTGTTATAAATTGTATAATGAATTAAATTTTTAAATAGAATTAAAATATAATGTTTTCAATTTTAACGCAATAAAATATCCTCAATAAAGAAAAAAGGATTTATGACTCATTTTATTGACAAAAATTTTATTACTATAAATGGACCTTGTATCCTTTCCACAACATAAGAAATATGTACTATTAATACAGTTTATCGTTATATTCAACTTTTAAATAAATATTAATTTTCAATATTTTTAATTAAAATATATTGTTTATTATTTACATAACATGGTGAAATATCATAAAAATATTTCAAAATATATAATTGCTATTAATATTAGATAATATTAAAATGACAAAACTTTAATGATTATAATACGCTGCTTAAAATTAATAAATATTAGTTAAAACTAGTGAAAACATTTATCTTTCACAATTATTTTCAACGAAAACTTAAATTCAATTTTACACCTATAAAACCTTTATTTAATTTCTTTACTATAATCTATATCTAATCCTTACTAAACCCTTAATTAAATAAATTCTAACCAATAAACTTAAATATTTGGGCAAGTGTGAAACAAATTTTTAAATTACATAATTAAATGTTATATTAATTTATTTATTTTACAAAATGCCTAATAATTAAATAGCTTGGAATTGTTCATGTTTAATAATTTTATATAAACTTTTAGGTTAAGTAATATATTCGTATTCAGTGAGATTACTAAAACTTCTAGAATAGATTGAATTTTTTCATTAAATTATTGGCCAATGTTTGCCTTTCAAAATTCTCACAGGATTGACCTTGGTTAAATATTCTTTTTTGTTTAATTATGATAAACAAAGAAAACGGATGAGATAAGAATAAATATGATCAATATTGAAACTATTATAATTATTGTTAATTTAAATAATAATTATGAACTTGATTCATTTGAGCATTTTGGTTAAATGTATTTGTACTAGTAGTATTTGTACTATCAAATTAGTCAGGATATCTACCCAGTAATAAGTTAATTTCCTCACCGATGAGCTTGGTAATCTTAAGTAGGATGTTGTCTGATAGTCTATCTTGCATATTTGTTTAAATAAACAATCGCTCTAAATTGATCCAGCTAAAAACTTATTTTTGTCCCAATCATTTGAAAGTTATGCTAGATAATTTTCTTTCTTATTAGGGTTTACAAATTATCTTTGATAACTATTGTGGCTGATGTATAGTTGTAGTGACGGTATCTTTCAGGCAAAGCTATCAAGGGTTTTGTTCCATTTATTATAGCTAAATGCCTCGGATCATCTTATGAACAGCTTAATTGTTTTCTCATTATTTCTTAAATAAAAGGAAAATTAAATATTTCATCATGGTTAATTATAATAAACTTACTTGAACAGCTTGTGTCTGAGTTAAAAGCCAACCACTTGCTCGAATTTAAATCAGTATAATTATCCTTGTATATTTTATCGCATAAAATTGATTTTACACTAATTACTACAATTAAAATGAGTAATAGTTACTTGGTCATTTTCCAAATATATATTATTATAATGATTAAATTTAATTAAAAAACTAGTAGAATTTGAACTATCAACTTTGTCAGGTGATCTATCAAGTATTAGGTAAATTTCATCACAGATGAGCTTAGTAGTTTTTCGTTGGTTGTTGTATGATAGTCTATCTTGCATATTTGTTGAAATAAGCAATCGCTCTAAAATGATCGAGCTACAAAACTTATTTTTGTCCCAATCATTTGAAAATTATGCTAGATTATTTTCTTTCTTATAAGGGTTGACAACTTTCAAGTTTATTAAAAGATTATATTGATTTGTGTCGTAACAATTGCCCCAATCTTTTAAACTTTTAACTAAAATTGACTTTTCTTTAATTTTCCAAATAAAATAATCAGGGTTAATCCCAAGAATATAATTTTGAAATTTATCTGTTTTATTAAGGAAAACTTGTTTCATATGATCTTGGTAATCTATGTAATAGCCAGTTTTGACACCAATATCATAGGCTTAAACTATGTTCCCAATATAAAAGTTAAGTGTCTTTGTTTCTCTAATTAATAGTTTAATAGTGAAGCCATTATTTCTTAGGAAGCAAGATTATTAATTGAATCATCATGGTAAATTATAATTCAGAGTTTCAACTTACTATTAGCCAAAATTTATAATAAACACTAAAAGAAAACAGTAAACTGTTATATACAGTCAATCCAAAGTCGATCTTCGGTTGGTTATGTACTCATAAATTTTTACTAATTTGAGATAACTTTAAAAATTTTTCAGTTTATAAATCTAGGACAATTGACGCTCAAGTCTAAATAGAAGATTTTTAACAACTATTGTGAATAATAATGGAATAATCATGATCAAATTTGTAGAGATTTATCTCTCTTGAAAACTCTCTTTTCTGTTCCATGAATTTTGACATTTGTTTTGATTTAATTTCACTTATTTATAAAAGTTTGCAATTTTTTCGAAAGTAATTATTGTAATTAAAACAATGTTTCATCCATAAAAGATGTATTTATAATGTGGAATCAATTAAAGAACCCTTTTTACCATTTATTCCTCATTCATTATTATTCACCCATATTGAGCTTGATAAATTAAATTTTTATTAATATTTATTGTCATCATGTTTTATTTGTAATTTTCAACTTACCTTACACATGTTTCATTTTTATAACAAGAAATATTTATGATTTTTCATTTTGATCAATAAAAATTCTTTGCAAAACCTTAAAATATCTACCTCATTTTCATTCTATTATCATGGTAAAGCAGCTTGGAAAATTTAAATTTTATATTTTGTATTTAATGCGTCAAATTACCTAGTATTAGGATCTGAAAATATTTCCAAGATAGCTCAACCTAGTAAAAAGTTATGAGTTCATTACCAACCGAAGATCGACTTTGGATTGACTGTATATTAACACTTATTTATGGAGTGATTTTACCAGCTTACTTTGTAAACATCTTGCTTAATTTTGGCAATTTTCTACATTGCTTACTGAGATACAGTAAGAGACACATAAGTTGCTAACTTGAAAACCTAATGAAAATGCACAAGTTTTACCTAGTTCCATAATAATTATGAAATATGTTTGTTACATATTTTCAATTTTTTTAGTAATTTTTTTAAACATAGGAAGAAAAGTTTAAAACATTCAATTAAATAATCACTTGATTTATAATATTTTTTGTTATATTTAATTATTTAACTAATAATTATAATTTTCTTTAATTATTTGAAAACATTTAGAAAAATTTATGAAAAATTTTAACATTTTTTCAAAAAATGATTACTTCAGCTTTTTAATTATTATTAAAATGCTTATTTCAGCTAAAATGACCTGATCACTCAACTTATGTAACTTATATTTAATTTCTTTACTATAATCTTTAGCAAATCCCTAGTGAAATCCTTATTTAAAATAACAATAAATTTATTAATTTGGTCAGATAAATTATATTTATATAATATACATAATTAAACAAAAAGAAAATTAATTATATTACAAAATATTTTGTAATTAAATATCTGAGAGTTGTTCATAAGGTATAGTTTAATAAGCATTGATAGGGTAGGGTAAGTACTCGTTTTCATTATTATTACTATAATTACTAGAATAGATTGAATTTCTTTTTAAATTCTTGCTCAAAGTTTGCATTTCAATATTATCACAACATTGACCTTGGTTAATTATTTTTCTTTGTTTAATTATAATAAACATTGAAACTGATGAGATAAAAATAAAAATTACCATGATTGAAGCGATAATTACAGTTGTATTGAAATAATAATTATGGCCATGATCCATTTTGAAATTTTGATTAATTATAACATTATTGCTATCATTTTTGTTAGGCCATCTACCAAGAATAAGGTTAATTTCATTACAGATGGGCTTGGTAGTTTTCCGATTGTAGTCATCTGTTTGGTTATCAAGAATATTTGTTGAAATAACCACTCTTTCTAAAATAATCGAGCTACAAAACTTATTTTTGTCCCATTCATTTGAGATTGTTGCTAGATTTTCCAAAGGTTTTCCTTTCTTAAAAGGGTTGATAACTTGCAAGTTTATAAACAGTTTATATTGAACCTTGTAGTAATAATCAAACCAAAATTTGTTATTTTTAACAGAAATTAACTTGTCATCAATTTTCCAAATAAATCTATCTGGATAAGTCTCAAGAATAAAATTTTGGAATAAATCTGTTTCAATAATGGATTCTTCTTTCGTACGATCTTGGTAATCTACATAGAAGCCAGTTCTGACATTGTTCTTATAGACTTCAGCAATTGATATGTAATTTATTATAGAATAGCCAGGTCGTGTTTTTAAATATTTAAATTCATCTAAAGGTGCTAGAAGAATTTGACCTTTCAAGATTAAACTTTTAGGAAAATTAACCCTAATATTTATTATAAAAGGAAACTTTATTGTAAAATTGTCCTTGCTAACTATTGCAGCTGATGTATAGTTATAAGCATGGTGTCTTTCTGGCAATGCTGTCATGGCCATTGTTCCATTTATTATGGTTAAATGTTTCCGGTCAGCTAATGAACAGCTTAATTGATTTGCCATTATTTCTTAATTTATCAAGTTTATTAAATATATTACATTTGTTAAGAATTTAGAACTTACTAGAACAGCTTGTGTTTGATTTAAAGGCTAACCATTTGTTTGAATCTTGATGATTAAAATTATCCTCGAAAATTATGTCGCATAAAATTGATTTTACAAAAATTATTACAAATAAATTGAATAGTAAATTCTTGGTCATTTTTGAATAGATAATAAAATAATGACTTATTTTAATAATTTTGACCAAAAACAATAATATTCACATAAAACGCAGTAATATTTATATCCTAAATAAGGTAAAAGGATTTATGACTCATTTTATAGACAAATAATACAATTTTTTAAATGGATCTAGCATCCTTTCACGTAAACAAGAATTTGTTTGATGTTACATATACAATAGTAATAATCAACTTCTATATTATCAAATGATGCTTATATTTAACTAAAATTTGAAATAAAATAAAATAATTTTCTATAAAATACTATTTATCAGGGATGGCCATCGGCGGCCGCTCCCAGCGAGGGGTATACCAAAAAAAACCTTAACAGACCTAGTGCCTAGTTTTGAGTAATTACTAAAATTATTATTAGTCACTAATATTAATATAAATTAAATATAAAATTAAATAATAATGTATAAATTTAAAAAACAATTAAATATCGTCAATAAGGAAAAAAGGATTGATGACTAATTTTTAGACAAAAAAATGTATTACTTTAAATGGACCTTGTATCCTTTCAAATAAATCCAAACTACGTGTATGTACTAAAAATACAGTTTAATATCGTAATATTCAACCTTTAAATAAATATTATATTTCAATATTTATTATAATATTTTGCTTATTATAAACCGACTGTAAAATAATTAAAAAATTTTAAAAATTATATAAATTAAATTAATATTTGAGTTTAAAAAAATTAGATAAGTTTATAAATGAAATAACCATATTCATGTTTGTCAAATTTTATTTAAAAATTAAAAAAAACAACTTATTTTACAATAATTTTAAATTAATCAAAAATTTATTAATTTATTTATTCTTACCATTAGTAAACCCTTTTAAAAATCAACTTTATAAATAAAATTTGAAGCAAGTTAATGATAATTTTTTAAAGTTTACACTTATTAGATATATTTACGAATAATTATTTTGGAATTGTTCATAAGTTGTGGTTTCATACACACTGTTAGGGTAAATTATGTAATCGTATTCAGTGCGATTACTATAACTTCTAGAATATATAGAATTTGTTATTAAATTATTGGCCAATGTTTGCATTTCAATATTCTCACAGCATTGAACTTGGTTGATTATTCTCCTTTGTTTTATTATGATAAATAATGAAACGGATGAGATAATTATAAAAAGAACCAAGATGGAAGCGATTATTAATATAGTAGTAAAATAATAATTATGAACCTGGTTCAATTGCAAATTTTGGTTAAATGTAGTTGTATCATTAGCATTATCAATTATATCAAGTGATCTACCAAGTAATTGATTAATTTGATCACATATGAGTTTGGATGTTTTTCGAGAGTTATCATGTGTTTGGTTATTATGCATATTTGTTGAAATAACCACTTTTTCTAAAATGATCGGGCTACAAAACCTATCTTTGTTCCAATCGTTTGAAATTCTTGCTAGATTATCCAATGGTTTTTCCTTTAAAAATGGGTTGATAACTTGCAAGTTTATAAAAAGTTTATATAGATTCTTGTTATAAAAATTGTCCCACTCTTTTGTTTTTTTAACTAAAATTATCTTGCCATCAATTTTCCACATAAATTCATCTTGATGAATTTCAAGAATATAATTTTGGAATCCAATTGTCTCATTAATAATATTTTCTTCCATTAGATCTTGGTTATCAATATAAAAGCCAGTTTTGACACTATTCTCATACACTTCAGCAATTGATATATAATTTCTTAAATATGTGCCAGGTCGTGTACTTATATAAATAAATTCGTCTAAATGTGCTAGTAAAACTTGACTTTTTAAGATTAAACTTTTAGGAAATTCAACCCTAATATTTATTACAAAAGGAAACTTGTTTATTTTAAAATTCTCCTTGCTCACTATTGTGGCTGATGTATAGTTGTGTCGAAGGTGTCTTTCCGGCAAAGCTATCAAGGCCATTGTTCCATTTATATAAGCTAAATGTCTAGGGTCATCTAATGCACAACTTATTTGTGTTGCCATTATTTCTTATGTAGGAAGTTTATTAAAAGTAGAATCATGATAAATTATATCAAACTTACTTGAACAGCTCTTGCTTGAGTTAAAATGCAGCCATTTTCTCGAATTTAGATGAGTAAAATTATCCTCGAATATAATTGAACAAAAAATTGATTTTATACTTATTTGTAAAATTAAATAGAGTAATAGATACTTGGTCATTTTGATTTATTATTAAAATTCCTGATAAATAAATTTAATGAATTAAATTTAAAATTTCGTTTAAAAATAATATTTTTCAATTAAAACGCAATAAAATATCCTAAATAAGGGTAAAAGGATTGATGACTCATTTTATAGACAATTTGTCTATTACTATAAATGGACCTTGCATCCTCTCCTCAAAACTAGATCTATGTGTTATAAATACATTTCAATGTTGTAATATTCAACGTTTAAATAAATATTGATTTTCAATATTTTTTATTATAATATTTTTTTTATTTTAAACGGACTGTAATTGTATCATAAGAATATTTTAAATTATTATACATTTAATTTTCATAATTTTATTTTATAAAAAGTTCAAAACCAATTATTATATAAACTTGCTCAAATTTATGCAATCATAATTAAAACAAGTAAAAAGTTCAAAAAATCAGAAATAGGACCCCCCCCCTAGAAAATCGTGGCCGGCGCGAAGCGCCGGCCAAGATATTGTAAAAATTTTAGAAAAAATTGGCAAATATTTAAAGAAAATTAGTAATTTTTACAATATTTTGAGTTAAATATCGTTTAAATTGAAATTTCTTATCAAAATTATCGATATTTGATAGCAATTTTTACCCAAAAAATCCATTTTTCAGTGAAAAATTGGCAAAATATAGCTTTTTGAGTGAATTAGCATGTATAAATGATAATAATAGTACTTAATAACCTTTAAATAGCCTAAAATAGCAATAAAAAGTTAAATAGTGCAAAAATAGACGTTTTTGAGGTTTTTGGAAAATACCCTACCCTAATACCCCCCCCTAGAGCCTCGAACTTTCGCCATCCCTGTTTAAAAGTTATGTCTTTTAATTTAAAGAAATTATTTATTTTAAAATAACTAATAATTAAATTTATCTCAAATTATAAACGCATAATTAAAAGTTGTCTTACCAAGAGCACACACATCTTATTCCTTGGCAACCGCCTGACCCATACTAAAGGATTAAATTTATATTTATTCTTGAAAATGAGCTAGAACAAATTGTTAGAGACATACCCCTTTAGTAACACAGTTATGAAAGCATTCGTAGAAACAGGTATTTCCCTGAAGACCACAACCAAAGTCACCACAACTCTTATGGAAAATAAATAGAATTACAAATAAAATATGAACCATGCTTATTTTCTTAATCATTTTGCTCTCAAATACAGAACTGAATGAATAGCAGATAAATCCATTAATTTATATGAACTTCACCTGAAAATAGACTTCAATTGAAAATATGTGACAATAAAACTGTTTTCCTCTTACTTTCAATCAAATCATAAATTATTTTTCTCTGTTTCTTATCACTAATAACCAAGATCGTTAACAAACATTATGTCCAGATACTAATTGTCTATTAAACTAGTTTATAAAATCATTATATCAAGACTATTTATACAAATAAAATAAATATAATAAAATTTTATTTCAATTCGTTTTCAATTAATTTAAAATATTAGTAAGATATCAAAAGCACCTTGATCATCATCATGTAAAAGATTGAGTGCCACAAACATATTAACAATTATTAATAGTTTAACATTAATATCGAAAGTGTTATAGAAAAAAATAAAACAATTATTTGGTTTCAATTGAAACACTCGTTTATCAATTGTTAATTAATTCCGGGTATTATTGAATTATTTACAACTTATTGCATGATATTCGTCAGAATTTTCAAATATCTTTATAAAATATAATTCAATTTATTAAAAACATTTTGAAAAATATTTATTTATAATTGAAAATACAATGAATTCCATTATTGTAAAGGTTTAAAAGTTCCTTGAATAATTAGAAGGTTACTTGGTGCTTTTTTCAAATATAAATCATTAAATGAAAGCACATTTCAAGGTTAGGTAAGAGAACATAATAGCTCTTCAATTAAAAAACATTGAATTTTCATAACATTTAATATCAAAATCTTAGAAAAAAATATTAACAAAAATTTTGAAAATAAAAACAAAGACTTCATTACTAATGACTTCAAAGAATTTTGAATAAAAAGAAAAGAAAAACTTAAAAATAGATTATTTGCGATAAGAAGAAGTCAACCAAAATATGACCGAAAATGAGTGACACATTTTTTTGTATTCTTAGCTGAAAAACTTTGTCGAATCCCTACTTCTTCTATACTCAAGAGTCGACTTTTAGTACTCCATTTATAAGTTTGTCCTCCATTTCCGCCCAGAAATACAGGAATGTTGTCGTCGTCAATATATTCGCAGAGTTGAGAGCGTCGGACAAAAGTCATTAGTTTTCGCGTCCTTTCGGGTAAAAGTGAGAGAATAAATTGCGAGACAGACGTCAATATCCAGGGAATGTCACAATTGAGTTGAAGTTTCAAAAGGAAGGGATAGTATTTGCTTTGAATCGGTTTCAGAAACCAAATAAAATCAAAGTCAACATTAGACAAACCGGTGTCCCGACAGTCAATAACTACTGTTAAGCCCTTTCCAGTGTTGTGTCGGTCCAAACACTCCATAACATAAATGAAGAACTTTTTAAACAAATCTCGCCATTCATTAATAGGAATGTAATACTGAGCTCTACTGATAACAAGAGTGGATCCGTCTCGAGCTCTGCCTAAACGTAACATTTGAAAGAACTCTTTAGGGAAATCTGTGTCGCAAATATCCGAAACAGCCATTTGTTTCCTCCATTTCATTGAGTCAATCATTCTTTTGAGCCCATTCTTGGGGTCTCCATTGGCGGCCAACAAATACCTGTGCACTTCCCAGTCGTTATCAAAAACTTTGATGAAATCCTTTTGGTAATAGAGCTCTGGATGTGTCACAAACTCTGTATGAAATGCGGACCGCATTTCAATAATTGATTGTTTTTCGTCGTCCGTCGGCTCAATAAACGACTTTTTGGTCATATTTGAAGGCATTTCTATTATTTCCAATTAATTTGAAAACAAAATTAGAAATTAATGAAAATAAATGATATTTTTATGACAACACTTACACTCAATTCAGTTCTAAGAAATAATTTTGAGTTTAAGTTTATTTGAATTCTGAACTGATATTAAAATGAATCAAATGATTGACTTCTCATTAGTTATGAAGATCTCAAACAGCTTTGAGGTGTTTATGACCTCAAACAGACTCTTTACTCGTCAAAAGTGATATCAATGTCATTAAAAATACAGCGAAACATCAATATTAGATCAATGGGTCACTCAACTGGACTTTCACTAATTTTGAGGATTAATCAACGAATTAATATTTGGCACTGTTTTCAATACCTCTAGAAAAGTGACCTGTTCTGGAGGCCTGTGCTATACTGAGTTTGGGATAAATTCAGAATAATTGGAGCTCAGAATAAAAATCTTAAACCTGTTTTTAATCCTTTATTGATAGCGATTTTGTGAACTTTATTTGCATTTAATAAACTTCTGAACAGTAGAAGTCCTACAAAACTAATCAAACTTTTTATAGACAATACTTTTATTAATATTATTTACAATTTTAATAACAATAAATACTTAACCTTCAAATTATACAAAATTTTTCCATTAAATTGTACTCAAAAATACCAAATATTAAATAATATGACTCATATTATAATGAGTAATATATGAGTAATATTTAGTATTTATCTATCACTTTTGTATTTTACCTAGACACAATAATTTATAATAGAAATAAATATTATAATTTAATATTTTAATAATAAGTTTCTATTATTAGAATTTTATAAAAATTACATTAAATTGAAATAAAAAATCCTTAAAAAATATAATTGTGTTAAGGTTTGCAACCATTGGATGTTTGAATAGAACTTAAGCCTGTCTTCTATCAAACTTTTTTAGAAATGGATATCTGTGTTCACTACAAGTGCTGTTTGGAAATCAAACAAAATTCTATCGCTACAAATGCTCTAGTAACTACATAACTGTATAGTCAAGTTAATTATCAATTTATCAAGCTCATATATTAGCTTGTACAATTTTCATATTTGCACAGATATAACAAAACTTATATATTTATTCATTATTGTTTCAATCAATCATCATTAATCAATTAATCTTGATCAAATATTATTATTGAGGTCATAACAACACAATTGTCAAATACAGTACTTTTAGAAACTTTAGAAAACATTCACTAATAATAAATACAATGATTTTTATTCAAAATTAATTTAAATCTAATTTTTATCACTTAATTCAATATATGACTCAATTGATGGCTTTCATATACTTTAATCGAGTAAACATTTCTTCTTTTTTTGTGAACAATTTTTTTATTAAACCTTCAAAAGTGATAAAAAGTGAATTCTGTTTAAAAAACATATCTTTTAATAGTAAGTAATGGATTGCAATGAAAAACAATTGACTCAAACATTTATAGCACTTCTCTATTGATTGAATAAATTGAGGAAATGCTAAACATATTTCAATTGGTGTTAGTTTTCTTGAATTTATGTCAACAGTAGACAAGGCTTTGGCTTTACGTCAAAATAGAAAACCAACTGAAGAATAGTGTTTTCTGACATTCATTTGTTAAACAAGAATTGAATAGTAAGTGATTTAAACAAATTTTGAAAAATTGTTTGAAAAAGTTATTGAAAAAAGTGTTCAAACAATGGATATAACAGAAGTTAAGAATCTTTTGAATACTTATTGTAAACAAAATCAATTAAAAAGTCCAAAATATAGAATTGCTTTCATTACTGAAGACAAATACAGAAAATTGTATACAATTAGTGTTGATATAAAGGGTGTTCTCAAAGTCGGCGGAACCGGTATTTCCAAACGTATCGCTGAGAAAAAGGCCGCCATTAAAGCGTTGGTTGAGCTCAAGGTTATCAACAAAGAAGATACTGATCTGGAAGACCAAGAACTTGAAAACAATGGTCACATTAATAAACCAAAGTTGCAAGAGCTTGAAAGTTCAAGTGATTCCGATTATCCGGAGCTAATTCCTACTACCAAGGTCATGAAAGTTAATGAAGTCTCTGAAAGCACCAAGAATATTATTTTGACAGAACCATCGCCTAAGGATTCACTCAAATCTAAAGAGCCATTGACCAAGAACAAATTATCTACACCTAAATATGAGAAGGGACAGAAGTCAGGGTCAAATCTTAGATCTCTTACTAACAATAAGAACATTGAATCTAATACTGAAAATCTAAATCTTAAGCCGAAGACTACACCAAAACTAATGAATAGCGAAAGTAATGCAAAATCTCAGACATCAAAAAAGGCACAGAATATGAATCCAATCCATAACTTTGATGAGAACCCAATCTGTTGTTTAATTAAGTATTG
This sequence comes from Galumna obvia, assembly GCA_034695785.1. Taxonomy (NCBI): domain Eukaryota; kingdom Metazoa; phylum Arthropoda; class Arachnida; order Sarcoptiformes; family Galumnidae; genus Galumna; species Galumna obvia. Next base: position 3,837 of record JAQFZM010001418.1, on the reverse strand, counting down.
TCTCCGCAATGGTACTGCTCTACCATTCTATGACTTTACGTTTAAAGAGGGTCTCTTCTTAACTGAATGTAAGGTTGAGACAAATGGCAAAGAATTCGTTGGTTTCGGCAAATCTTCGACACTAAGAGACGCCAAAATGATTGCATCTCAAGAAGTGATCGAAAAACTTAAAAAGAAAAATCTTTTATCAAAAGAGGGACAACAAAACAGAACAAAAGAAGTGAAGAATGAAAATAATGAGACTAAAGGTATTCCACAAAATCAATACAAAGAATATTCGTCTCTAACTATAAATATGAAGTCAACCGAACGAAAAACAATTGAAAATGGCTTTCAATCACTTCATAAATCATTTGCACCAAAAGAAGTCACCGAAAATTTCGAGGAGTTTAGTAGCAAATCATCGACTGTTGACTCCAGGGATGACAACAACAATCCTAAGAGCAATACCTTAAGCACAGGTGTACTCCAGAACTACAAATTAATTATTGATAAACCGATAGAATATTTACAAAAATATTGTTCAAAGAATAAGTTATCGGAACCTAAATATGAGGAGGAGTTGAGGTCAGGACCAAAACATTGTCAACTGTTTAGATATGAATGTGTCATATCAATTAAATGCAAGAATCTATCTGGAATTGGCTTTGGTAATACTAAGAAATCAGCAAAGAATGCCGCCGCTGAAGAAGTCATAAGGCTTTTACTCAGGCTTTAAAATGTTAGCATGGTAGATATAGTGCTGTTTAGCATGGTAATTAAATATGTCATTTTGTAAACTTTAAATATTTGTATTTCAAGAGTTAATTGCAATCGTTTTTACAAATACTGATATACCCTTCACTACATGAGAGCTATGAGACAATAGTAATAAATATTTAGTTAACTTATCTATCAACATTTTTCCGCTGAGATAAGTTTTTTCTCTGAACTATTTTTTTTCGTTTAGTTATGATAACAGATTTCATTTATATATCATTCAATGCTTTTATGTTTTTATGTTTTAATTGATTAAATGAATAAATACTGAAATATATTTTTGATTGAATTGAATATTGTTTTAAACCCTTTCCCTAATTATTATTTCACTCTATCTATAGCTCTGGTGGTCTATAATTATAGATAGAAATATTTGTTCACATTTTGTTTAACCATATGTTTCATAAGTAACTAAAATATGGATGAATTTATGAAAGCAAAGGATAGTTTGAAAAAATTGGTTAAAGAATTGGGTAAAACTAAACCATTTTATGAAGCGATGGCTCCTCGTGTGGATGGAGTTCGCAAAGTATACACATCTAGAGTTATCATAGAAGGATTGGTAGATATCACTGGCGAGGGATACTCCCGACGATTGGCCGAATATTGTGCTGCTCTTAACGCCATCCATGAAATCACTAAAACTAGTGTTAAGTCTAAAGGGGAACCACTTTTAGCCCAAGAGTTGAAGAATGGCATTAATATTAAATTAGTTAATAATGTCTCTAATAGTGATATCTCTGGTAAACAATTTGTGGACAATGAAGACAATTGTAATAAATCTCAAGAAATTGACGTCAATTATGATAACATTAATGATATCAGTATTAGAGATGAAGAGAAAGAAAGGGCTGAAGAAAATAAAAGTCTATTCAATGGCCATAAACAAACTCTGGAAGTTTCTAACGATATCACTGCCATAACTCATCACAAAACAGATGAGAACGAAGACAATTATGATAACAATTTAATCAATACTGATATCAGTATTGGAGATAAAGAGGAAGAAGAAGTTGAAGATAATAAAAGTTTAGTCGAAGAACATATTCGAGAAGTATGTCATAATACCAGTGGTATATCTCAACCTAAAACCGATGACAACGAAGAAAATAATTATGAAAAATGTGGTCAACAATCAAACAAATCAGAAGAACATTTTGAAGATGAAATTCACGACAAATATGTCAATAATAGTAATGATAATATTATTTTTATTAGAGATGAAGAAGAAGTTGAAAATGATAAAAGTCTATTCAAAGGGCAGATTCAGGAAATGTCCGAAAGTACCAGTGATACCTCTCACCACAAGACCGATGACAGCGAAGAAGACAATAAAATATGGGATCAAAACTCAAACGCATCAGAAGATTATTCTGAGGTTAAAATACCCGAAAATTACGCCAATAATAGTAGTAATAATAATATTAGTAATAGAGATGAAGAGGAAGAAGAAGTTGAAGATCATAAAAGTCTAGTCAACGGACAGATTCGGGAAATTTCCGATAATATTAGTGTTATATCTCAACATAAAAGCGATGACAGCGAAGAAGACAATAAAATATGGGATCAAAACTCAAACGCATCAGAAATACATTTTGAAGTTAAAATACCTGAAAATGATGTCAATAATAGAAATGACAATAATATTAGTAATAGTGATGAAGAGGAAGAAGTTGAAGAAAATAAAAGTCTAGTCGATGAACAAATCCAGGGAATACCTGATAATATCAGTGTTATATCTCAACCTAAAACCGATGACAGCGGAGAAAATAATTATGAAAAATGTGGTCAACAATCAAACAAATCTGAAGAACATTTTGAAGATAAAATACCTGATAATTATTGCCATAATAGTAACGATAATAATATTAGAGATGAAGAGAAAGAAGGAGTTGAAGATCATAACAATTCAGTGAATGGCGATCAACAAAATCAGGAAATGTCCGCTAATATCAGCAATAAAACTGATGACATTGAAGAAGACAATTATGAAGAATTAAATAATATTAAAAGTGATTCTTATGATAATAACAACAATTCAATCGAAGTTCATATCAATGGAAAACAAACTGAAGATAACCACAAATATTGTGAGGATATCGTTCGAACCGTTTCGCTACCGATTCTGAGTAGAGTTGTTGTCACACAAATTAAATCCTTTGAAACAAAAAAAGGTGAAATAATCTATAACCCAATCGGAAGTTTGCAAGAATATTGTGCTAAGAGAAATTTACCCACTCCTAAATATACGGAAATGCAGAAAAATGGACTTGATCACTTGCCAATTTTTACATGTAAATGTATCTTGTCTTTAGAAGACCAAGATATAATAGGAATTGGTCAAGGTAGTAATAAGCGACAAGCCAAGAGTGAAGCCGCTGTTACTATTGTTAAACAATTATTAGGTAGATCAATTTAGAAACTTATTTAGTTTTAGCAAGGTAAGTTTACTCATTTAAAACGTAAAATTTACTTAAAAATAAATTTCTGACTAATTTTTAATAATTAAAATAAAAATATTTAATGAAATTTTTATAGATTTTTAAATAAACAAACAAATAAACTATTCATTAATTTGAACTAAACTAAATAAATTAAGCTTGATAATTTAAAAATATATCATTAATTATTTATATTAATGTAAGTTATAAATTGTGCACTAAATTCAATTTTTGAGGGATATTTAAAGTATAGTTTTAGTTTAAAATACAAACATTTATATCTTATTTATAAATTATTTCATATTATTTAAACTTTTGTTAATAACTATAAATTAAATTTTGGTATTTCTTTGTATGACTTTTAATCACTTAATCATATTTAAAGTTATTCTTATCTATAGTTTGAATTTGATTTAAAACAATAATTAAATTAAATATTATAAGACTTTTAAGTCTACAATTGTCTCAAATAAACTAATAATTAAATGCTTCTATTTTTTGATTTATTAAAAAAACCACTCAGATCGCATTCCTTCCCTCCTTTGAACATAAAGTTCTCAGGAACGTTCATCAATGAGCCCGAGTCCTCTTCAAAGAGAGGTCTCGGGCTCTGCTTCGCGCTCAGAAAGGAGTGCCA
>JAQFZM010001417.1:0-18468 GCA_034695785.1 Galumna obvia | reverse complement strand
ATTTGTTTTAATGAGAGCTCTAATAAACTTTCGATTAAGTGATGATTTACAAACCAAAATAGTTGTAATGTTTGTAGAAATCAAAATTAGCATTCTCAAATACTATTACCAAGTTCATTAAAAATCATAACCTTTAATAATAAAAATATAACTAATATATCACCTTTCCCTAAACGTTGAATATCATGATCAAATCTCTATAATAAAGAGAAAGTACTGACTGATGACTATCAATAATGAATTAAAAAGGGTTAAAAGATTTATCAAATAAATTTTAATAGGTTCTAAATATTTCAGCATTTTATCTGGGTAAACTTATTTTTTTCAAATATTCAAGCGCGCAATTTAAAAGTTTGGAATCTAAGTTATGATTCAATAAAACTCTTTGATTGTATTTCACACAAATTGTAAAACTTTTTCACAAACTTTTGAATGAAAAAAGAGTTGAGGGACTCCCACCCCCTAGAAAATTGCTGGCACGTAATAGATTCATATACTGTATAAATTTTGTGCTCGCTACAAATCAAAAACTTTACATTAACTTTATTAAATTAAACAATAAATAAAATATTTACAAAAAAACTATTAATTCAACTTGCTCAAAATATTATTTATTTAAATAATTCAAGAGATATAATATATAATTATATTAAAACTAATATATTATAAAATAAATTAGTTTATTTTTAAGAAGAAAATTCAATTTGTTCATATTTATCCATGGAAACTTTAATAATAAAATAATTATTAAAAACAAATAATTATTTATTCTAACCATTAATTAAGACTTCGAGTTCTTAGTTATATCATTAAAATCTATACCTTGAACATTTTTAAAATAAACCGTATTATTATTAAAATTTTCTAAATTAATATTCTCGAGTGAATCATACACTTCATTATAAATATTATCATGGCCATTACCCAAAATTGATAGGTAATGATTCTCAAAGTTTGGATAATCATAATTATTATCGATTTCTAAAACATTTGTATTAATATTTTGTTTGGATTTCTTGTGTCTAAAGTATTGAATAACAAATAAGGAAATGACTGACAAAATAATTAAACACAAAATTATTGTAATTATTGTCCAAATTATATTAACACTCTCTTTGTTTGTCCTTGTTTCTTTGTGTAACAGTGAACCATTAGTTGGAATTATTGTCTCGCATATAGAACTTGGTAAAATATTATTTATAGAAAAATTATCTTGTTCTTCGAATTGACCCCAGGAATATATCCTCACATAATCTATAATAAGTAGAGAACATTCAGAATTTATCAAATCATCCTTGATCATTGTAGCGTTAGGGCCACTAAAGAGAGTGCTGTCAACTTTTAAATATATGACTAAATGTAAAGGAGTACTGTCTCTCTCTTCAAATGAAAACTTATATTCAAAGATTTGTTTTCCATTTAATCTCCAAATGACTCCATTATTAGTCCATTCAATTGAATACGTATTAAATTTAGTGAAGTCTTCGGATATCATCGATTGGTAGTTATGTTTACTACCATTTTTAGAACTATTTTTGTCAAAAATATATGCGCTATAAATCTCTTTGTCCTGAGTCTGTGCGAAGACTATCCGCGGATATTCAGAAATAAATGGCTTCAAAACGAAAAATGTTTGTAATATCGATCCCTTCATAAGTGCGGCTCTTATTTCAAACTTTCCATAAATAAAGGATTCTTTTGATATAATATTAGAAGACGTGAAGTGTTTGGAATAATATTCTTCTCTTAAGACTCTTATAACGAGAGTTTCATTCATTAGTTTAATATTTTCTTCTCTTTGTGTATAACATTCAAAATTCGAATCAAATATATCTTTAAATAAAATGAACAAGTATAATAACTTATTGTTTAACTAATCTTACCCTGACAACCATTAATGTGTGTCCACTTCGATGTATTTAATGATGTCTTATCGAACTCTTCATTGAATATCAAATACCATTCCTCGCCTTTTAATTAAAAGATATTTAATGTTTGACTAAAAATAATATCTTATTATAAAATTATCATGGTATAATATAAAAAAAATAAGTTTTAAACCAAAGATATTGAACAGGAATTGAAAAATTATATGAAAAAACAAATTATAAGTAATAAACTGCTAATTCTTTCACTAAATTAAATAATTTTTTTCAAAATCTATTTCTTTAAACAAATGTCACACAAATGAGAAAATGTATTACAATTAAGACAATTCCAATAAACAACACCAACGCGACCACCAAACTTCATCATGGTATATTTCTCCATACTAATAAGAAAACCGGTTTCCTTCGAACTCTCAGTACAGCATTGATTACAATCAGAGTCTTTGCATTCGTCATAAACAGTGGCGTCAATGATATGCTTTCCCTGTTTTATGCGGAAAGTCTTCAGCTTATATTTAGTGGAATCCTTGTGATGGATAGCAATGATATTATGGGATTTGACCCACGATTCAGGTTTCTTTCCCTCAACAAAAGCAAATAACCCTGACAATTCACATCCATTGTATTCTTTGCATTCTTCACTATATGACTCATAGTTAGTCAGATCGGCTTTTCTCCACTTTTGAACTAAACATTTAAAAATTATGAGACATACATTGATAATATATAAAATCAAGTTAATTTAATTATTTACCTGACTCAGAATGAATAAATAGAAGTGTAACTAAAATGAGTGCTAAAAATGAATACATTTTGTCTATACATTCAATACATATAATGTTTGCTATGTTTAAGCATTTCATACATTTCCATATATGTAATAGGATATTACCATAAATCAATAAATATCCTTGATACTCTTATTCTGATTCTATATGGTGTTTTAATAGAGATGAGGAAATCCTTGAACTTTCTGTTAAATAAAGCAAAGTTTGACGTAGAGCTCGAATTTGGATCCCCAAACCCGCTAAACCCACATGGACACAAACCCAATTGTGGGTTTGGGTCGGGTTTGGATCTACCCTGTTGGTTCTGGTTTGGGTTTGGGTTTAGAAATATTAAAACATGCCTTCAAATGAATTTAAGTGTAGAAAGAAATATATTAAAAATTCATTTAAAACAAGAGTCAAAACCAAATTTTCATCATAAGAAAATGTTTGGGTATTTTGGGTTTGGATCGGGTTGGGTTTGAGCCTAATACATTGAATTTAGGTTGGATTTGTGTCTAACAAATTGGGTCGGGTTTGGGTTTGGGTCTGAAAATTTTTGCATCTTTGGGCTCTAGTTTGAGGTAAAAACCTTTTAACAAACATTATTTAAAAAACATATGAAAATGATTTATATGAACTTGTGATTTAATCCATGTTTAAGAATTTTTCCAACAAAATTTAATAACTCATTCTTTAATTGATCCGAGGTATAAATTTATAAAATAAATGGTTACTTTAGGAATGAAACTTTTATTTTCATAAGTATTTAAAATAAATATAATTATTATGAAATTTAAATGTATTTATTCAGGTTTATATTTAAAGACATATCTTCATAATCGGTACCTTGAACATTTTTAAAATGGGCGGTATTATTTGAACTGTTTAAATAGATATTCTCAATATAATCGTAAACTTCAGCATAATCAGGGTTACTTTTCTGATGAGATAAATATCGATTTCCAAAGTTTGAATTATCGTAAATAGTGTCGAAATCATTAGAATTTGTATTAATATTTGGTTTGGATTTCTTGTGTTTAATATAGAGAACAATAAATAATGAAATGACTGACAAAATAATTAAACACAAAACTGTTATTATTATAATCCAATGAATACTAATATTCTCTTTGTTTGTCTCTTTATTTAAAAGTGAATCATTAGAGGAATTAAATGATTTGCATATAGAACTTGGTGAAACTTCATTTAAATGTAATGTTGAATTTTTCCATTTACCCCAGGAATAAATTCTTACGTAATCTACTATTAAGAGAGAACACTCAGAATTTATAAAATCATCTTTGATAGTATTAGGATCATTTAATAGAATGATGTCAACTTTTAAATAAGTGTTTATACATAGTTTATACATTTCAATATTATATTCAGGGATGCAGGTCAGCCAGTTATTCAGCCAAATTCATACAGAATCTATATGGAATGATTAAGCATTAAATTTGAATCTTACAAAAATTTTAGACATTGACTTTCAACTTAAGTTTAAAAACTATTCATTTACTGACACCCAATGTTTCTAAAAAATTTTCAAATATAGCGTATAAACAAATTTAAAGCTAAGTTTATTGGATATAAGTAATGATATAAATACAATTATATTCTTGATTCCACTTTTTTTGAAACGATCTCATAGTCACTCTTAATTCAATTTATAAAAGTTATCAATTAAAATAAACTAGGCAATTTGTAAATTACCTTAATTAATTAATGAATATATTAATTAATTTGAAACACAATTTTTTTTGTTATTTATTTACAATTTTTGTAACGTTTATAAACACTTGGATATTGCTCATAGTTCGATCTAAACAAGTACACTTTTTCCCTAACATCAATAATGTTAGGGAAAAATCAATCTGAAAAAACCCCGTGAACCAATGGTTCAAAAATGGGCATCGCTAAGCAAGCATATAAAACATTAATTTATAACATCATTTTGATGAGTAAGGAAAGACAATAATTTTGTAAACTTTTCATTTGTTATACTAATGCGAACAAAAAACTTAATTAAAGGGTTGAAATATTGGTAAATAATCTTAGTAATATTACAGTATAAAGGGATTAAGTATCAACTTTTACTATGGAATTTTAGAATTCGCGCAAAAAGAATCAATAAATATCAATAAGATTTGTTATATAATTAATTCGCTTACTTAATCCTAAGATTATACTTATTTTCTCTTCAATTCCAAAGAGTTTCCATGAGCTCATCCATGGATTGGTGATGGAAACCAATGGATTCCTCTTCAGAGAAGGGAATGTGAGGAAAAAGACAACACTTTTGGCGGCTTAAATATCTTTATTTAACTTCAAGCACAAAATTAGAAAAATAAAATAAAACACAAATAATAATAAAACTAAAATTATAAGTAAAACTTATAAACACATTGAAAGAGATATAACTAACATAAGAGCACTCGTATACATCAGTCAAATAAGAATAAAAATTTAAGACTGACTGAAGATTGCTAAGAACTCTCTGTGTGTCTATTCAAGTCTGTGCAACAGTTATATAAGTCTATGAATGCGCAAGAATTGTGCGCAGAACTGCACAAGTGTTAGGCAAGTATTGCATAACACTGTATACCTCCACCCCTTGAAAAAAGATCCCCCCATATATAAAAACTTTCGAATATAAATAACATTATATACTTATTGCATAGACCCGAGTAGAACATACTTATTATATAAAAATAAACAATTGTTCGTAAATATAACTAAACTAAATCAAATTATGTATATTAAATACAATGGATATATTTGTTCATAATTCCATTGTATAGATTTTCCATGGATAAGTTTATAAAAGTAAAATTATTCAATAATATAATTCTTATAAAATTATTATTAGTAAAAGTTGTAATATTATTTAGGTTTATATAAAATTAAAATCAAAAATCTAATACTATAAATGTAGTTTACATATTAATGAATATATTTTCTTTAAAAATACAAATTTACTTGATTAAATGATTTAAAATACTAATGATTAATCTTTTTTTTTATAAAATTTTATATTGTTTTACTATTTTTATTGTTATTTAAAAGTTTAATATTTTTTGTGTAAATTATTTTTATATAAATATATAAATGATTTAAAAATTTTGTAAAATTAATAATTCGTAGTAAATTTAAATAATACTAGATTAATATAAAATGTGCTTGCTTGTTAAATAATGTTTATTAATTGATGTTAAAATATGTAATTACGCTATAAATAAATATTCAACCCTTTATTTATTGAGTCGTAATTGATTTTCAATTAACGCTTTTGTTTCAAATGATTTGACCCAAAGTTTGCAATACTTTAAACTTTCGTCACTTTTAAATCAGTGTTTTTAGTGTTGACTCCATTTTTTTGTTTGTTTACAAAAACATTAAATTTGATTAAAATTAAAAGTTAATAATAAATTCACATTAATTTGGTTAAAATCTTTTAATACTATCTGGATCTCATATTATCAAGGTAAATTTGACTAAAAATGCAATTTATTTCATTAATTGATTGAAATAATTTATAATTTCTTATAATTTGTTTTTCAAATGATTTTAATTGTTTTATTAATTAACTGATTAATATTTAATTTTGCAAGATAAATATCGACAATTTTAATTAAATTGTGCAAGTTTGAATTTTTTTTAATTAAATTGAATTAAGTTATTAACTAAATGACAAATGATTTCATATCAAACGTAAGTTAATGTCAACAAAAAAGAAAATGAGTTATAATTACTTAAAATTTTGATATTAATTTTAATAAAATTCTGTATTTTTAATTTGAATAGAATTAAATCAATTTATTTATTGTAATTTGAATCCATATTCAAAGTTTTGTTTATAAAAGAAATGGTTTTAATTATCAAATGTTTAAAACAAGGATTTGTTTGTTTTGTTTAAAATAAATCTCATCAAAAAATAGTTTGAATAAAATGCTACAGTTTATTGACCTGGGTTATTTAACAATTGCAGTTATTGTTAGAATTATCTGTTCTGATCTGTTCACTAATGTTCTTTAAATTAATAATAAATTAAAATTTTATCTTGCAAAATTAATTAATTTATATATTAGTTTTGTGTTGTTTTTAATGGAAAATTCTGTTATTAATTATTTTTTAATGGTTTTAAAAAAATATTTGGAATAAAATTAAACTTGCAAATGGTTATCTAATATATTAATTAGAATTTTAATCTTTTAAATTACTAAATCACCTTGATCAGATCAAAACTTGATATTAATCAAATTGTTATGAGATAAATAAAATTTGTTTTTTTTCAATGAATAAACTTAACTTGAATATATTTTATCCAATTTTATATAGTAGATCAGATTCCGATCACATCTTAAAACAATGTCGGACAACAATATTCCGGTACAAATTAATTACCAAGTACACTTTAAACATTATTTTTCTTCAAAACAGGAGAATACAAACCAAATGGAAATTGTTTCCATTAACACAAACATTACGTCTCAACCAGTGGTAACGACATCAACACCAATGTCTTCAACGTCGGCTCCTCTAACTTTAGCCACACTATTCCCCTCAAATGAACCACAGGTTAATATAGCTTCCATGAAATTTTCTATAATATTTCCATCATATTTCCATGGAATACCTATCATATTCTTGCAAATCACTAAACACTTTACACATTTAACTCAGGCCCAGGTTCACAATTATACGGCGGACGAGTTGAGATATCTCATCGGTGACTGTATTACATACCGTTTATCTCAAACACGAAAACGAGCAAGAACAGAGGAAAGGTCATCGTCACCTGAGCCAGTATTCAACTAATAATTTTCTTCATTTTTTCATTAAAAATATTTTTTCATTTCAGTCCCTAAACACAACAAATTGCACTCAATGTCCGACACTTGAGAACAAAATACAAGATCTGAACTTAAATATTACCGAAATTACACAAAAACTGGATCAGACATCACAAGAATTGGAACAAAAGTCTGATTATATTAAACGATTGGAACGTGTGTTGAAGTCAAGTATGACTCACGTCAACAATACTGCAATTCTTGGGTAAATCATTTAAAATATTTTCTCTAAATAAAAATAACATAATGATCTTGCTTAAAAATGAAATTATCTTATTTTATAATAATTGATCTTGGTATTATTTTGAAGGGATACCCTTCGAAGAGACGGATACTTTGCTTTAAATAATTTGATTAAAGTTTGTCCTGAAATGAAAACTTTTGGTAATTCACTGCTTATGGCTCTGCAAACAAGTGATGAAAAAGTCAGTGAAGAAATTCTTTATCTTTTTGAAGATCAAGAGGTAAGATGACCATGGTATTATTAAATTTATTATACTTTGATTTTATTATATCTCCAGGACGAGGACAGTTCAGAAGAAGTGATTGATAACGAAGATTTACAGAGTCAGGTCACTGAAGATAATTCCATGGCTGAGAACACTTCACAAATTGATGAACAGGAAATCACTGAAAGTGTCCGATCAAATGAAGAAGGGGTAAATCAGGAAATAGAGGGTAATTTTGATGACATCCCTATTGAGTCAAATGTCGAAACAAATGTCGAGAATAATGTCGAAACAAATGTTGAAACTAATTCACAAAACGTTGAAAATGAAACTGAGATTCAGATGGAAAATACCACTGATTTGGGCCCTCAACCAGTGAATACTTCCATCGAAAATCCATCAGAGTTTCGTCTAAATAGAGCCCCATTAAAGTTCAAATCTATCAAGGACATTCATCCGGGAGTAAGACCAAGTTTGAAAGACACAGAATTTCGTATAAATAGTCTTGACTTAACATTTGATGTAACAAATCATCCGTCAATTTTAGAGATGGCAAAGAGGGCTGATAAGTATAAATATAAACTTGATAATATTTTCATAATTATTAACATGATCACATATTCTTAGATTAATTGTTAGTAATCTTGATGAAATTGATGAACGAAATGAGCTCTTCGAACGGTACCAAAAGGATTCATATCTTGGTTTCATGGAAAAGAAAGAGATCAGAACATACTATTTTGCGTATTCAAGATCTCTGTCTCCCTTTTGTCCTATTTGTGGCACTGCGTTATGTTGTGGTATATGGAAGGACAACAATGTCAAGGATCATCCAGGTCACAGACCACATGTCAGTTATAAATCGAAAAAAGGTGTCCATGATAAGATTTCTCTCGAAATCTTTCCATAAATATTTTGTCACTTATTATTTAAATTTCCATATTATTGTTTTAATTCCTCCATAATATCATTACAAATATAATTACTCTATAATTTGATTTTCTTGATTATTAAGATATGATTACTCATTATTAATGCGATGTAATCTTCCGATCGATTTAATTTTCGATAATATAATTATCATTATTCAATAATTTCTTTTTTGATATTCCAATAAATTGTTACGAGAAATAATTTTAATTCATTTATTCCAAATTATTACCAAGATTAAAATATAAGAATTAAGAAATTCTTGTAATTAAAAACTTTATATTTATATTCCATGATTTTATAAGTTGATGGAAATCATTTATATTTCCATGGATAATTTTCAAGTTATTTCGAATAGAATATTAAATTATTAAGCAAGGTTAAATATTTATTTATAACATTAAATATTTAGATAATTAAGCCATTTTTTTAATTTTTTTTGTAGACAAAGACATTCAGAAATACAGACACAAACATATAATTATTTTTTTGGGGTTTTTCTTTTTCTTTTTATTTCAATAAATCTCCAACTTAGAGATTTTTCGTTTGGATTTGAGAGATTTTAATTATTATTTTAATCAAATCCATATCTATTTGGAGGTCGGCTTATACGACCATACCTTCCAATCCTATTATTTTCATTGATATCATTATTTTCCATCTGTTGTTCCATGGAATCTATTGATGGATGTTCTATGATTTGATCGGAAAATCTAACTTTTTTCTCAATTTTATCATTGGTTTCAATCAAATCGTTATTATTTGTTAATTCGTCGATATTTTCATCACTTTCTTCATTAAACTTTTTGATACGACTTACATGTACGATTTCTTCTCGATTTCTTTTATTATTAATTACCCTCACATTGACGGGTGATGTAAATTCTTTTATAACGTAAGGACCAAAATATCGATGTAATAGTTTTTCTGATTTTCCAACTTTTCTGATTGGGGTAAACACTAATACTTTGTCACCGGGTTTTAGATTAACTGGTGCTCTGGTTTTGTCATAGGAGTGTTTATTATTTAACTGAGCTATTTTAATAAACTCATTCGCAGCTTTTCTTGCAGTTTCTAAATTTGTATTCACTTCTTGAGTAAATTCATAAACAACTGGTGCTTTTAGTAGAGCATCAATTGGTAGTCTGGGCTCTTTTCCAAACAATAGTCTGTAAGGTGAGAACTTTGAAGAATTGTGAACACTTGTGTTATAGGCAAATGTTATGTAAGGCAATACATCAGACCAATTGTTTTGATCGGTGTTAACATACATAGAAAGCATTGTTGCTAAGGTTTTGTTGAAATTTTCCACGACACTATTCGTTTGTGGGTGATATCCACTAGTGCGAATATGAGTTGTAGACATTAGATGAAATATGGATTGCATCAAAGCTGAGGTAAAGTTTTTACCTTGATCAGTTAAAATATTGATTGGCGCACCAAACACTAACACAATCTCTTCAATTATGAATTTGGCCACAGTCTCAGCTCTGATATCTTCCACTGCACCTGTCACTACATATCTGGTTGAATGATCGGTGCAGACTATTATATAAAGTTTATTGTCAATTGTTCTTGGAAATTTTCCAAGAATATCGCAACCAATAGTAGAGAATGGAATTGATGGCACTTCCATCATTTGTCCATAACCCATAGGCTTACCAACTGGTGGTTTCTTAGTCTGGCACTCAATACATCTATTTATATACCTTAAAACTGATCTGAACATTTTCGGCCAATAATATCGTTTTCTCATTTTGGAATAACACTTAACTACACCAAGATGACCTGAAATTGGGTCATCATGCATGGAATGAAGAATGTCTTTTCTTAAGTTTTTGGGAACTAATAGTTGATAGATGTTATTGAAACCATCATCGATTACCCTATAAATTACTCCATCAATGAATTCATAATTTTTTCCCCCAATTCGATTATTTTTATTATTGAAAATTAATGTTTTAAATTTTGAGCACCACTCGTCATTGTCTTGTAATGACACCAAATCAATTTCCACCGCATTTAGTAATGGAAACTCCATCGAATTGCTTTCATTTTCTACAAGTGGTGATCGTGAAATGGCGTCAACATCAACGTGCGACTTTCCACTTTTATATTTAATTGTGAAATCAAACTCAGCTAAAGCCATAACCCAACGACATATCTTTGCATTTGGCTTTTTAGAGCGGAGCATCCAACATAAACTATGGTGGTCACATATGAGTTCAAAATGAACACCAAGCAAATAATGTCTGTTGCGAGTGATACACCACACACAAGCTAACGCTTCTAATTCTGTCACTCCATAGTTTTCCTCACAAATATTTAGGGTTCGACTTCCATAACAAAAAGGATGTTCATTTTCATTTATTAAATGACAAAGAACATAACCCAAGCCTTTATAGCTTGCATCAGTTTTAACTTTAATCGGAAGTTCGGGATTGTAGTGAACAAGAACTGGTGCCTCACACAATGTTTGTTTTAGTTCAGTGAATGCACGTTCAGTAAGACTATCCCAAACAAAAGGTATTCCTTTTCTTAGGAGTCTTGTGATGGGTTGAGCCTTTTGGCTAAAGTTTTCCATGGAATTGCGATAATAACCGCACATACCAAGAAATCTTTTGATTTCTTTTACATTATTTGGTGTTGGAAATTGTGAAATAGTTTTAGTTTTTGATGGATCTGGTTTAATCCCAATGCAATCCACTATCCATCCTAAGTATTTAATTTCACTTTTGGCGAAAAAACATTTCTCTGGATTAAGACACAAATTAGCGTTCTTAATTCTGTCAAACACTAGTTTTAAATTGTTAATGTGTTCGTCGAATGATTTTCCATAGACAACTAAGTCATCTAAATACCCAACACATATTTTCCATCGAAGACCTGCTATTAATTTATCCACCATTCGCTGATAAGTTTCAACAGCAGTACACAAACCAAATGGCATAACTTCAAATTCAAACAAACCTAAAGCACAGCAGAAGGCAGTTTTTTCAATATCTTTTTCTTCCATTTTCACTTGCCAATAACCAGAAAACATGTCAAGTGTACTGAAATATTTTGAACCGTTGAATGCATTTAAAAGGTCTGATATAACTGGAATGGGATAACTGTCTTTTTTGGTAATAAAGTTGAGTTCTCTGTAGTCAACACAGAATCTTAGTTTCCCATTTGGTTTCTTAACCATTACAACAGGAGAAGAAAATGGGCTAACTGATTCTCTTATTATTCCAGATTCGATCATTTCAAATATCTGTTCTTCCATTGCAAGCCTTTCTTTTGGTGATGTTCGATAAGGAGGCTTTTGAACCGTTTTATCAGTTGTTAATTCAATTTTATGTTTTGTTAAATTTGTTCTTTTAAGTTCATTTATTGAACAGGCAAATATGTCTCTGTATTGATTAAGAAAATCTATTATTTGTTTGTGTTGTTCTGACAATAGGTTATTATTAATATTATGTTCGATAACATTATGTGATGGAATTGTTTCCATGGATAAATTGAATAAAACTGTTTCCACGGAATTTTGTTTTACCGGATAGAACTCACCAATATTTGTGTCTTTTCTTAATTTTATAGGATAATTGTTATGATTAAATATAATTATATCAATTTGTCCATCAATAACTTTATAAATTGATTCGAATGAAATTATATTTTGTTTCATTAAATTAATTTCATTTGGTATAAAATGAAATGATAATGGGATACTCTGATTAGAATAAACGTTTACCCAAATTGCAGTGTTTTCCTTTATAATAGTGTCATTATTTACATATAATTTGTTATCAAATATGTTTTCCTCAAAGATAAAATTATAAAAAGGAAATTCAATCAATGATTTCTCATTTTCTATATCAGAGAAATCAATGCATATTTTAAAAAGAATACAAAAATCTAAACCTAATAAAGCTTTAAAAGGAAGATTATTATAAATATATAATGTAATTTCTTGTGTTGTATTATTATATGTTATGTGAATTTGTGTTTTCCCAATAGGGATAATTTTGTTACCGTTCGCTAATCTTAATATAGGTGTCGAACAATTCTCTATGTTTAATTCTGGGAAATTTACAATTAATTCTTTGTGAATAATAGAGAGGGAAGAACCGGTATCTAAGAGAACCTCTATTGGAAAATCATTAAACTTTACAAAAATGTTGAGTAAATTAGAATTTATTGTAAGAAAATTACAAATAGGATCATTTGCGACGAATTCCATAGAATCCGCCGCTACTGTCGGTTTCCCGAATCAGATAGAATATCAGATTCATTTCCCCCTCTGGCTTTCGCTTCGACTAAAGCCTTATTATTAACATTTGCATAGCAAAAGCGCGAGACGTGTCCAACCTTATTACATCGATTACAGATTGGACGGCCATCAATTGTTCGTCTATTTGTTTGTTGGATATTATTTAAACTTGAGTTCTGATAAACTTTTCTTTGATTGAAATTATTTCGCATAGCATTTGCTTTTTGATTAATAACTAACTTTTCAACCAAATCGCATAGCTTATCTATTTTATCAGAAGATGGTTGTTCTGAAGTCTCGAGTTTGATATCAGTGTCTTTGGATTTAGGAGACTTATTTTGAGACTCATTTATTAACAATAAGTTATAGTTGGGCCTCTGAGTAGATAAGAAGTGTGCTTCTTCGACACTTCTAAGTTTGCTTAGCAAATCATTGCAATTTTTAGGTTCAAGTATTAGAACTTTTTCCAAATTACCGGTCTTAAGACCGCGCATAATATGCGTCATTTTCTCCATTTCATCCATTTTTGGATTGAGCTTTTGACATAATCTGATCATGTCATAATAATAGTTTGCAACGCTTTCGTCAAGTCCTTGGACTCTGCAAGCTAATGCAGTTTGGTTTATTGACCTATAGTTCTTAGGTCTGAACGCGTCTCTTAAGCCTTGAAATAGTTCTGTTAAAGAATAATTATCTTCGAGACTTACCAGTGAGTCTTCATTCAAATGAACAAAATTCCTATACCACATTTCTGCTGTATCTTTTAAATGAACTGGTAGTCGTCTCTTCTGCATTTTCTCGTCCCAATTGTTGCATTTTGAGTAATACACAAAATGAGCGATCCAATCGTCGACATCTCCTGTGCCATCAAAGTTTCTTGGAGATATTGATCCAACAGTAATCATTGATCGAAAATCGTTGTTATCTGTCTTTTGAATATCATCCATGGATTTGTCCATGGATTTTTCTAAAACTGATTCGGTCAAAAGCAAAGGATTGCTTTCCGCATTTAATACATCATCAATAATCGAGAACTGAGTGTTTTGAGGATTAAATTCAATACTGTTTTCAATATTTGACTCATTTAATTGATTTAAAGGAATTTCAGGATTAGTTTCCACATTGCTCTGCAAAGCTCTCCTTCTTGGCATTTTGCAATTAATTTTGACAACTTTTATTAAATTTATTGGCAAATATATTTGAAATTTTAAGTTGAAATGTCAAAATTCTTATAAAATATATGTTTTATTATATAACAAATAATTTTTTATTGACAATTTTACTCTACTTTCACTCGAATCTCTGAAATTTGAGTATTTTTATTGTCAACTAAATCAATATTTATGGTTCCAAACCTTCTACTTATTTGAATTTTTTGCAAATTTTTATGACATTTGTTTGATATTTGATATTTTAAACATTGAAAGTATTGTCGTAACAGTGTTACACATAGAAATATTTTTCTCAGAAATAAGCACATTAAAGGGATTAATGTTGTGAATGCAATGGAAGGTTTTAGTAACATATGTAAGAGTTAGGCAATAAAAATATTTACAAAAAACAGATGTAATGAAAATATTTAAACAATTATGATGAATTGAATATAGTTTTTTTTAACAATAAATTTAATTGTTATTTCTAAAAATTTTTATTTCTATTTCAGAATTTTTTGTGATTTCCTTAAGGCTTATGAGTGAATTTTCAAAAGAACTTTTAATTAAATCTCTAATCTCATCAATATCTGACAATACAACTTATAAAAAAATGATTTTGTAAAGAAATTTTATGATACACTGAAAGAAAAACTGTCATTAAAAAAATAGTAAAACTCAAAATATAATTTCAATTCTTGCTAAGTAATCCTGATAATTGCTGCGAGAGATAGCGTTGGATCGACGATTAAAAATAATTACCTCAAAGCCTACACCATACACAGTATAATGGGATTAAGTTTCAACATTTAATATAAAATTTAAGAATTCGCGCCGAAAGTATCAATAATTATGAATATGATTTATCACATAATCATTTTGCTTACTTAATCCTAAGATTATACTTATTGTCTCTTCAATTCCAAAGAGTTTCCATGAACTCATCCATGGATTGATGATGGAAACCAATGGATTCCTCTTCATAGAAGGGAATGTAAAGAATAAAACAACACTTTTGGCGGCTTAATTATCTTTATTCAACTTCAAGCACAAAATTCAGAAAAATAAAATAAACAAATAATAATAAAACGAAAATTATAAGTAAAACTTATAAACACATTGAAAGAGATATAACTAACATAAGAGCATTCGTATACATCAGTCAAATAAGAATAAGAAATTAAGACTGATTGAAGATTGCTAAGAACTCCCCTTTATTCAAGTCTGTGCAACAGTTATATAAGTCATTGAATGCGCAAGAATTGTGCGCAGAACTGCACAAGTGTTAGGCAAGTATTGCATAACACTGTAATATTTATAGGCTTAAAGTTAATTTTTTAAAAATTTCTAGAATGGTATTTCGCTTAGTTTCTTCTCCAAAAAGGCATTCCGTGAAAAAATCATTTTGACTATGATTGATAAAAGCAATTTCAATAAAAAGCGAAAATCAATTTTATTTTATCTTTAAACAAATCTTAATTAATTATTAAACAAATTAAAACAAATTAGAAAATATAAGTAAAATAAGTTAATAAGTTCTATTTAAATTTGTTTTTACTTTTTTATATACTTATTTTAATATGCAATATAAAAGATGCTTCTTATGTAAATATCTAACTCGGTCATTTTTACAAGGAATATCTCAAAAATAGTTTGCTCAGTTTACTTTCTAAAAAAATTATTTAAATAAAAATTCCCCAATTTTGGTTTATAAATTATGTTTTTGTAAAACATTTTTGTTAAATAATGAAATTGAAATTTTTATTGAATTTGTTACTTTTAATAATATAATTAAAATATTATCAAAACTGAGAGCTATATAAAACATAAAATGGTAGAAAACAAAGTTTGATATCAAACTCAATGGACACTACATTTACGAATTTAAATTTAGGAAAAAATATTTATTTTTAAAAACCTTTGTCTGCTTGATATATTTTGGACAAATTAAAAAATAATTTTCGCTAATATCCATTATCTTTGAGGATTAACGTTTATTATTTTTAAAATTGATCAAATAAAAATTGAATCTCCTTTACAATAAAAAGAAATTATATTTTAAAAATTTTATCCGATGCAATCCATTAGCGCGGTTGTGTGTGTTCGAAGAATTATTCTATATATTATATATTGCTTCGTAAATGTAGTGGAAAATACATTGGATGAAATGAATGGAAGAAGTGTTTGTCCTATCGAACAACCAAATCATCTTCATTAGAAAATATTATTTAAAATAACTTGAGTTCCGATTGGTAATTTTTATTTGGATATTTAAAAAAATTTTTGGTTACCATGTGATTTTTCTTTCGATTTAAAAAATAATATTCTATAATGACCATTATCTTTTAATTTTATCTTACAATAGTTAACTTTGTAAATTACAAAAATCGAGCAGTTACTATCAAATGAGTGATCTTCATATAGAGTTAATATTTGCTGCCCATTTCGTTATTATAATAAACTATAAAATTACATATTGTTAATAAATGAGAAATTGAACCTACGTCACAAACATAAGTAAAGATATCCAGAGAAGGGAAAGCCTACCGGCCCCTCCTTTACTATCATAAAGACGATTCAAACGTTACAAACCATAGGAATATTGGCTCCTTGTTATAAACAAAAGGGTGTGTCATCAAAGATTGCACAGACTGTCTTTTCCCTCCGTTAATATCATACAGACAAATTAATCGTTAGTATCCATTAGTATATTAGGTTCTCGTTTTAAACAATAGGGCGGATATACAGAGATCCCAACCTGCCTATCTAATCTGTTAAAATCAAAAATATCATTGAATTATCCGTTATTATTCACAATTAAATGACTCCCATTAAAAAACAAAAGATGGATCTCAATAGAATATACAGCCTACCTCTCCCCTCCGTTGCTATTAAAAAGACTTTAAAATTACCTATTTTTATCAAAAAGAAGAATTACTAGGGTAATTATTGAAATTTTTTGAAATAATGAACATTATTTAAAATGCCTTAATAAAAAGTGAACAAATAGTTAACAAATAATTTTCAAAAATGGACTTAATAGAGACCACATTTATAATTATTTTTAATACAAAAATTATTTGATTTTACCCGAGTTAACAGGTTTCATTATATCGTTTATTAAAAGAGGAACTTTTTTTCTTCATAAGAATAATGTTCATAGAAAAAAATATACAATTTAAAGGAAATTGATATTAAAATTTTCTATTATTATGCATTCATAGATCAAAATATAAATTTCTCTATATTTTATTATTTAAAATATACTTATTTAACTAAAATTAACTAAATTAAAATAGTTAACATATTATTATACCCTAAAAATTTCAGTGAACAGACATCCTAAATATTGAACTGTTCACTAGAATATTGAACGGATGGTCACCCTACGAATTATCCGTTTTTATCAAAAAAGGAAACTTTTTCGTTAATATCAAAAAGGTAATCCTTCATGGATACATAGCCTAATAGATTTCACTTACGTTTATATAAAAAATTAGACGTCTTTTAATGTCTCCGAAAATATAAATTTGCTATTTAGCCTATTTTAAGAATAATTTGGTTTCATAATTACAGTTTTTTTATTAAATAATAATGAATTTTATATTTTTACATAATGATATTACATAATTTTGAAAAATATGTTCTTACAATTAACTTCCATATTATAATGAAGTGATTATATTTTAATTCAAATAAATTAAATATATTATATTTTTAAAAATGACCAAGAAATATTTAAAATTTTTGAGTTTTTCACTTTCTTGGAAATGCCCCCTACGGGCCGATGGAATTAGATAAAAAGGAAACAATGGTTAAAATCTTTAAGTAAAACTGAATCAAAGTCTATAATCAAAAAGTGCGTATGGCCACTCTAACCACCTAGACACCATGGTCAAAATCTTTAAAAGCTGTCTTTAAAAAGCTTTCAAAAGAAAGATTTTATTTTAAATTTAGCAAGATGATTATCAATCATTAATATTATATAGAAAGTCTAAAAAAATATTGAACTACTGAATAAACTCATATAAATCAATAGAGATTTTATGAACATTTGGTATTACTCAACAGTAATTAACATTGCTATTCATCTTGCTAAAGTTTAAAATAAATTTTTCTTTTGGAAGCTTTTTAAAGATGGCTTTCAAAGATTTTGACAGTGGTGTTTAGG
>JAQFZM010001416.1:0-18476 GCA_034695785.1 Galumna obvia | reverse complement strand
TGTGGGCTCAATATTAGTGTCGTATGGCTTCCATCCATAGCAGTGAGAGATTGAGTTAATTGTTCCGGTTTGTAGTCGGGAATTGAAAATGTATTTAGGAATTGAAAGTTATCCATTTGATTCTATCATCTAGGTCATCTATGTTTGATTAGCTCTGATTTAACAACTGAGCTATAGATCAGAAAATATTAATATTTTTTAAAATAAAATAAAATATATTTAATTATTATTTGTTAATCATTTAATTAATAAAATCTCATAAATAAATGCATTAAATTAACCTATAAAAATCCATCTGGGTATTTTAATTTCAAAATATTTACAAAATATGAATTATAAAATAATTAGATTTTCTTTATTTATTTCAATATCAATTATAAATGCAACTAATACGCAAGGTAGATATAAATAACAAACAAATAAAATATTTCCTTTATTTAATGAAGAGGGTCTATTTACCGAAAGTGATGATCTTGGTGATTTATCAACATTTATACCTGATGGACCTAAAATTGGTTTCATATGCAAAAAGGTTCAAACACCATGTAAGAAATAACCATACTTAATAATTAAACTTTTAAATCTTAATTATTTTAAAATTTTAAAATTAAATTATCGCAAACTCTAGTGAATCGTTCGCGAAAAATTATCTTGGAAACTACTGTTGTCATCAAGAAGAAAGTTACCATAATAACTGGAGAGACAGCATTCGAACTGGTTTGTACCATGGACAGTCAATTTGATAAACAAAACAAAAAAGAGACCGATACAAATCAAGATTACCTTGCAAATGATGACCAAGTTAAAGCTACAACACAACAAGAATACTATCCTGAGGAAGAAATAATTGACCCAGATGCACCAGAAGAACAAGTTAATTTGCAATTTGATGAACAATTTGCTGATGAGTATATTAATGAAGAAGTAGATATAAAAGAGCTAGATTATGAAACAAGATCAACTAAAATAGTTTGTGGAGATGAATCTTTTTGCCTGGATGACAATAGTGATATCATTATCAATGGGATTAATATAAATAAGGAGCTTGCTAATGGGAAAGGTAATCTTCTTCTTATAATGGTAATTTATCAAGAAATAAATTGTTAAAAGTTTATGAATTATTCTAGATAAAAAATCAAGATTTGATGTGATAAATCCAATACGAGGGGCTAAATATGGTTTTATATGCAAACAAATTGCAACATCTAGTTAATAATTATCTAGTTAACTTTATTTAAATAATGTTGAAGTTCTTCTTTAGATTCAAGGACTCAGAGTGTTAATTCATTTGAACTTGGTGCTCCTATAGATCTTAGTTGCATTAGAGATAAGAGTAAAGATTCGGGTGAAGTAAATCCAAGAAATCCTAAGGATATTAAATAATTTATAATTTAAATTAAATAATAAGTAAAGTTGAATAAACCAAGATTAACTTAAGTTCTACTAAAATATTGCTTTGAAGTAATTTATTAAAAAATATATTTTGATAAAATTTATAATTATTTATACCTAGACAATTTTAATAGATTTATTTTTAGAAATGATGATAAATATAAATTTTAATAATAACATATTATATAATGTAAATACATTATAAACATTGTAAGCATAACAATAAAGAATATACAAATAATTAATAGAAAACATAAATGAACTAGAGCATTTTTATTAGACAAACTGTGCACGGTTACAAACATTGATTAGACTGAATATAAAGTTAACATTAAGAGACATGTACATGTATGTAATTTAAAATTGAGCATGTTTTAGGAAAAGTGAAACATTGAATAATAATTTATTACTAATGAGCATAATTTTAAATTGAACTTGTTAATAATAATAATTTATTAAAGTATTTTTCACATGTGGAAATATACTAAAATAATTTAAATAAAAATTAAAATATTTATAAAAATAATAATTAATTAAATATGCTTAAATTTATTATTTTTTGTCAATTTGCATTAATAAATTGTTTTGCACTTAGTGAACCATTATATCAAGTTGAAAGTTATAATGGAAATGGATTTAAATTTTTATATTTAATTATTCCGATGATAATTTTGCTAGGTAAAATTAATAAATTTAAATTTTATTTAATGATATTTTTTAGTGTTTGGCCTAATTTTATGGATTATTTATTTTTGCCGAATTAAAAACCAATCAATTGGACAAGAATTTATTGTCTAATTTGGCCCTTCTATTACTCAAATCTAATATTTAATGACTATCACTGGTGTTATAAATTCAACTTTCTTCTTGATTATAAAACTCATACTGAAAGAGATAATCGATGACACAATTATTCTCTTTAAAGGCTTCACAAAACACTTTTGAGTCAAAGGTTTTCAGAATTCATAGGAGAAAAGCCGATAATCAGTAATATTGAAGGGAACGATGATTTCATTTCTTACTAAATTTGATACAAATTTGGTTCTAATTCTAATGATATAAAGTTTTGATAATTTCTGATAATATTTGAGTTTAAATTATATTTTCAATGAAAGTATTTAACGGTTTTATTATTAATTTTTTGTTAATTATTTAATTTAAATATAAAAGGTTTTTCTTCTGAGATCTGTTTATTTAAAAAAAATATATTAATTTTATATAATTTAGTTATAATTTATGATTAATTAATAAATAATTATTCACGCGATTAGAAAAAAAAGTTTGGATTTTTAAAAATCACTTCAATTCTGACAAATAGTCGATTCAAAGACCACTTCTTGTGTTGAAAATTATTGAGACAAAGGATTGAGTTATGGCCCGAAGAAAGATTAGAAGAATGCAAAACAAAATGAGAGGTACCGGCAATTATCAGACTATGGGAGAGGACGGAAAACCGCAGACAATAAACTTGGATTATTATTATTATTATTGAGAGAAAACACAATATTAAACGTTTTTATTAAAATAAAAAAAATAATAAAACCGTTACATATTTTAATTCAAAAATTAAACTCAAATAATATTTATTTGAAATACAAATCTTAAGGTTTTATTCACAACATTATTAAAAGTCATTAGAATTCACTCAAAAATCTTTATTAGAATTTCTTTCAAAAGTATTCAGAAATGAAATCTTTTATTCTTTTGGTTCTATTGATTATCAGCACATTTGCTATCAATTATGAGACCAAAGACTTTTGCACAACATTTGATGAAAATCATTATAGAGTCGATTATCTCTATCTCCACTTATACTGTGGTGTATGCAATGTTCGCGGAAGGGATAAAGCCTCTAAAGTAGAAACAATACCAACGATAGTCATTGGAAATCATTATTGGGTTATAAATGATACCAATGTTGCGAATTATGAGTTATTTTTGAAGTCAAATCAGAGCCAATTCAGTGAATTATTTGGAAATAATTATAGCACTGTTTTTGGACACATTCAATGGAAACTCCCATCTTATGATTTGGGATATATTAGAGTTCGACAAATGATTTGAATTCAATTATAATATATTTGTTTTGTTTACAGAAAAACGAATCCGTTTTAGTTATGAAGAAATCCGTCCAAAACAAAGATATGAGACTCGTTAAGACTTTTGAGACTTTCAATGATGACATTAATTTAGGCAAAGAATTCCTTTCGAATGTCGTTTCGTTTTGGGTTAATGTAATTACACCGAACCATAAAATAACGTTTTTAAGTCAAAAATACATTAATCAGTCGATTGGATATGAAAGGAGTTATAGAAGTCTTTCATTCAATGAAAGAATACCTATAAATAATTTAACAAAAATATGGAAATCATATGGAAAGCGACTGATAATCGGGGTGTTTGGTCCGGTAAATTTTAACCCTATTTTTCATTTTGTTTTCTATATAAAAGACAAGTCTATTGAGTACTGCGCTCTTAAAGAGTCAGGAGATATGTTAAATGGTTTAGACTTTTCCCTCGACAGCGAAGAGAATTTATACAATGTTTGTGTTTATTCTCTCGAATAACAAATAATTATTCATTTCTTTTCTATTAGTGTTCGAAAGTCTTAATTGATTGCATCACAATTGAGACAACAACTGATGTCAAAGAAACGAATAGAGGGAGAGTTCTTCTATTAGTCCTTTTGGGTGTCTTCGCTGTCATCGCTGCCATACTTTTGTTTATTATCTGTTGTTGTCTTCAAAACAAAAGAGATGATAGAAATCGAAATAAACCAACTGTTGAGGACTCAACTATTAAAACAGTGGATCCCATTACAGGAAAAACCATTTCAAAGACCTCTCAGACATCGAATAGCAGTTCCGTTGGAGTGATGCCATCGAAGCCACAAAAGAGTCCAAAAGAAACTAAAAATTTGAAGAAATTTCAAGGTTTGAGTGCTTCCAAACCCATCACTACTCAGAAAAGAGTTCAAAAGAATCCCAAAATTCTCAAAAAGTAATTTATTTAAATCTATTGTTTTATTTAAGACTTTTATAAAAATTGTTTTTATTATTAATTCATTAAAACTTATTTTGATTTCGAATTTATTATTTGATTAAATCATTTATTTATATTTTCCCTTAAATTTAATTATAATTCATTTAATTCGATGTTTTGTTTTTGTATAAAACTATTTGAATGTCATATTGAGTGTAATAATTGTTTAGTCAAAAGGATTGCATAAATATTCTGTGCAAAATAGTTGAATATTCTTCTTAGTAGGCATTATGGTGGTCTCAGTTTAACTATTTGTTCTCAAATGGAATTATTTTTAATATTTTTTAATATTTAATAACTAAATAACTAATGAATTATTAATAATATTGAATAAACCGTTAAATTCTTTAATTAAAAATATAATTTAAACTCAAATAATAATTAATTGAAATTTAAATCTTAAGCTTTTTTGAGAAAATGAGTTAAATCAAAACCTATTTTATAATTTAAATCATTAAAATACACACAAAAAGCATTTAAAGTATTTCTTTCAAAAGTAGTAATAAATGAAAACATCTATTATTTCGGTTTTATTTATTATCAGTTGTTTGCTCTCAATTCAGAGACAAAAGACTTTTGTACAGCATTTGATGAAAATCATTATAAAATCTATTATTTCTATTTCCACTAATATTCTTATGTATGTAAAACCTCACCAGAGCTCAAAGTAGACTCAATGCCAATGTTAATCATTGTTTTTGAAGTCAAATTAGAGCCAATTCAGTCATTAATTGATAAGTAATTATAACTTTGATTTAGTAAAAATGTAGTCATTGGTCAGTACTTTTCAATATAATAGTTTTGACACTGAAACAACGTGTTGCAAGGGTGAATCATAGGATATACAAAAAATTATTAAAGGATTTATTTTTTAATGAACTAGGTAATTATATTTAAGAGAAGTTAAAAGGGACCATCAAAAGGGCCATCAATTCCTTTTGCTTATTATATTGTGATTTGAGTTCTTGATCTCAATAATTAAGTTTAAAACGTAAATTAGAGGACTAATTATAAAATTGTCATTAATTATTATAGCTTTATAAATTCTAGGAGAATTCAAAAAAGATCATAGGTCAAATATTTACCGATTTTATAAAACTTAAAAGTTTATTAGTATGTGTGAGTAAAACACACCCGCGGCTATTCTAAGGTTAAATAAATTAATGTTTTGAATATCAATTGAATGGAAGTGAAGTATAGGTATTAAAAGTAAAGTTTACGACATCTGACACAACAAACTTTTAAGTTATTCTCAAAGTAATAGAGAAATTAGGTTTCATTAATCATACCTCTGAAGTCCGCCCTTTGAATGTTGTGTTGACTACCTATCAGTGCTATTATACGGTCGGTTTATATTTCAAATAATAGTTGAACAAGCTCAATTTGATTATATGTTTCAAAGGAAATTATCAGCATCTCATTTATGCTAATCTTTCACACTTTAATACTACCAAGAGTGTGACAATTATTAAGTAAAACCACTCTTTGCATGATTGCCTTTTCATCAGTTGTCGACACATTTCCCTTAAGGAAAGATACAAATAAATTGAATGAAATATAAAATATGTTTTCAATTCCTTTCCATTTAAAAATATTTATCGACAGTTTTGACTCTAAACAAAATAAAACAAAACAAATCATACCTTTCAATGGGATAACCAGAGAGAAATCATAATATGATTTTCATTCAAAATAACTTTTTGTGTTCACATTTTTATTATTATTATTTTCTCATTTATTTTTAATTAAAGATTTACTAAATTATTCAAAAATATTTAATGATTTAACTTGATATTTTCATTAAATTATATTGGTAAACTAAATTATTTAATATTTAAAATAGTTGCTGGATATTTGTCTGAGCAAACAAATAAATTCCTTTTTATTTACAGTTGTTTTGATATCAATTTTTAATAATAAACTTATGAAACCTCTTCAGGCTTTACCACAATTATAAATTATTTATCAGGAAACACAAAAAACAGCTAGGCAAAATTTTATATTGCCTAGATTTCCATTGAATTGGCTATATAGAGTAATATTTGAAAATTATTTGTTCTTGGATTGCATCAGAATAAATGTATAAATGAAAAATAATATAAATAAAAACCTTAAATAAAATCAAATGTTTTATCATTTTTATAGAAATGTTTATTTAGTGAATAATATATTTAATAGTTTTTTAGTGAAAAGTGTAATAAAATCTGCAATTTTATTGCTTGAATATTATTGTTAACATGCAATCTATTAAATTAAGATTTATTTTATTATATTTTAATATAATTTTATGTATTTTACTTTATTTTTGTGTTGAATCTAAAGAACCAAATGGTTATGAAATTCCCAATGAATTTGTTAATTGGGTTGAAGAACAAATGAAACAATTGTCAAATTCATCAAGCTCTATCAACAATAATAGTAATTCAATGGTAATACAAGTAATTTACTGTATTTGTGCATGATATTATTAAAATTGTTTTGTATTTATTTAAAGGTTTCTTTTTAATATCACTTTTCTAAGACTAGTTTTAATACATAATACTCTTTTGTCTACTTAATAGATCTGACATTTTGTGCCGAAAGAAACAGTGCTTAATTTACCATGTGTAGTTTATTATAGACAGTATAAGATTCTTATTAATTAAACAATTTTTATCATAAAATAAGCGTATGTTTACCTAAATTAAAACGCTTTGAGTTTTAAATTTTAAAATATAAGTTATTAATTAAAATCTTTTCGTTTCCAATTAAAGTGTTAATTAGATTTATATTTGATATTTTTGTTCTAGGTAACTAAAGTTGTATAAGTCAAGCATTTATAATTTTCTTTTTAAATAAGTTAAAGACTATAATAACAGTATTCAGTGGTCAATGATATGTATATAAGCGATAATTTTTGAAAACTTATGGTAAAGCCGTAACTATACTTCAATAATGAATTTTTAGTTTTAATAACTTTTTGAAAAATTGTATTTAATTTGTTTTTTAAATTTTATTATTTTTTATATATGGATAAGAAAATTAATCATGATAATTTGTTTGTGAAATTAGACACAAAATTCACTGAAAGGAATGCCATCAAAATGTTCGTCGACACAACTTTTAGATAAGTTTTTTGAAATGATTTCACCAGAAGATTATGAAGAAGGACTAAATCTCGATATGAATTACCAGGTTAAGAATATCACAGAGGTTAATTACAAAGTTGATAGACTTACTAATTGGCAAAACAATTTAACAAGCAAGTTTAAGCCTATTCTCAATAGAATTCAATTGAGAATAACAGAAGCTCTAATGTTAGTGGAATTGCCTGACCTGTGCCAACAATCATTGGCCAAAATAGCCATGGCCATTCAAAATAATGAAGAATGGGCATTAAAATGTAAGTCATAATCTAGGAAAATCCAATTTTTTTGAAAATTTGAAAAATTATGCTTTAACACTTTAATATTTAATTATTTCCTAGATAATTAATTTTCAAATTATTTTTTTCCTTAACACAAAATTGTAATAATTATATAAATATAACTTAATATAAAAATTAATGATTTTCCATTTTTTATGAAAACTTTTGATAAAAATGTTTTTGTTTTTAAAATTCATTTACAGTTTTTAATTCAATTCCATTATTCAATGGTTATATTCCGCTCACAGATTATGATAATTGTCTTTCTATTGAAAGTCCGCCAAATATTGTTCCCACCATTAAAGGAAAATACTGTCCAACAGATTTTCCAAGATTACTTCCTACATCTCAACAATATAATGAAAATGACATTGATCAATTAGTTTTTGATAGAGTCAATAATATGGATGTAATGAAGAATAATTTGAATTCATCAAAGAATAGAGCGCTAAACTTTAAAATTAACAAGTACATTTTCAAAGATGTGATAATTATTGAAGAATTTGTGGATGAGTTTTTTAAATTGCCATTAGCTTTGTGTATTCCCAGCACATGTAGTGCCCAGGATATTGAGACTGTAATGAACAAGGGTAAATTTTACTAAAGAATTTTATAAGTTCTAATAAAATTTAAATATGATCTAGCCCTTTATCCAATTACTCATTTAACTCTCTTATTGAATCGAAACTGTGATTTTAGAGGAAAGGATTATACTTTAAATGATCTTCAGTGGAATTCTGTGTAAGTTTTGAAAAATGAACATGATAAAATATAAATAATAATTTCTTATTTTCCAGAATATTCTTTAGTGTTTTGATAGCATTAGTGTTAATATTTTCTTCATATGATTTGTATTTAATTCTATTTTCAAAGAATGAGAAAAATCATTCAATGCTTTCAGATATAAGGCATTCATTTTCAATAATATCAAACTTTAAGTCTATTTTCTGGTCTCATCGTTCAAACAAAAAGCTAAGAATGCTGGATGGTGTCAGGGCAATTCTGCCATTTTATGTTCTAATATGCCATGAATATCAAATGGTGTTCTTACCCTTTCATTCTAAAGGACAACAATTTTTCAATGACGTATTTTATTCGAGAAATTATATGTTCATCAAAAATCTGTTGCTTATCGAAACCTTCTTCTTCATTTCAGGTTATAATCTTGCTAATCTAATTTATCACATTAATTCTCCTTATAAAAACATTCACCAGTATCACTATTAACTCATTAATTAGCAAATAATATTATCAATTTATTAAAGGAATGATGACTTGTTATGTAATGCTATCAAAATTGCATAAATCTAAAGGAAAATTCAATTATATTCAATACGTTGTGTTCAGGTATTTAATAATTAAATACAATTCAAAAATAAAAAGAAATTCTTTAATAATCAAGCTAAAATATTATAATATTCGATAATTATCACTGATAAAATGTTTTTATTTATTTTTTAACAATCTAGGGTGTCTTTTTTTGAATTGTACTTTGTTTAAACTATAAAATATAATAAATTATATTTTTTAATAGATATTTAAGAATTGCTCCAGTAGCATTTGGATCAATCTTTCTAATATTTCTTTATCCTTTAATTAGCAATGGTAATATTTTAATTTTAGGATAATTAACTAGAACATTATTCCAGGTCCATATTGGAGCGCTTATTCAAGTATTATGTATGTGCCATGTCGTGATAATTGGTTGGATAGTGTTCTTATGATTAATAATTTTGACGTTAGAATACCGGAAAAGTTTATTGTAAATACTATTTATCCAAGATCATATGATTTACTAATTAATTTTTTCAGTGCAATCCACCAAGCTGGTATAAAACTTATTTTTTCAAGTTTATTTATTAGTCTTATATGATAATATACAAAGATTATACCAAGATCTTTTATATGATCTAGGTCTATTACAGCTGATTTTCAGTTATATTTATTGGCACCGATTGTATTCATAGTTGTATATTATTTTCCGAAATATGGAATAACCTGGAATATCATTATGATAGTTTTTGGAATGATCATAGGTATTGCCCCGAAAGTGATTTGGAATTTTCCACACTTTTATGAATACCCGCCAATTGAGGCCCTTTGGACTCACGCCTATCTCTGGCAGGTTTACTATTGGAGACCTGACCCCCATTTTATATCTTATGTGATGGGAATGTTGTGCGGATACCTTATTCGACAAAACCCAGAATTATATTTTGGTGGAACTATTGGAGAGTTAGTTTTGTGGGTCAGCACATTTTCCCTTACCTTATGGGCAATACTATGGAATAACGATTTATTTAATCCAATATATTTTCCATTTTCAAATGAAATTGTCTTATATCTAGCATTCTCTAAGTTTCTATATCTTTCCGGTTGGTTTTGGTTGTTTTATGCCTGTGCCACTGGAAGGGGAGGTAATACTCTCTTTAAACAAAATTCATTAATATTTCTTTGAATACTTTTTAAGGATTTATTAATAGATTTTTGAGTTGGAAGGGATTCAAACCTTTTGCGAACTTATCGTTTGAGATCTGTGTTGTGAGTCTCTCTCTTTCTCTCTCTCCCACCCTCTCTCGAAATAATCTTGATAAAATATTAAAAGATATAATTTATCCAATTTTTTATCTAGTTTCATTTACTATTCGTTTTATACCGACCTGGCTCTGATCATTCTCGAGTAGCGTATTCCGCATATTATTCAGTAAGATAATAATATTTTTGCTTGCTCGGTTTATTAAATTCTTGATTATTTCTATTATTTTATTTAGTGGACAAACACTTGTTTTGATTATCTAGGAACATTTGTTCTTTCAATAATATTCAATTTGATTGTGAGCGCACCATTGAGTAACCTTGTAAATTTGTTGTTAAGAAAAGATCAAGATAAACGAAATACAAGTTCAGAAGTATAGGATGTTATCAAGTAACAAAAAAAATTACAATTTATTCAAACATTAATATCTAAATAATAATTAAAATTTCTTTTAATTTAAAGCAAACTTTTAATAATAATTAAATTTATTAATAATTCAATGAATTATAAAATTAAATTAATGTTAATATTTAGAAAAAAAAGTTAACAATATTTAGGCTAGAACCTGGGTCATCTATGTTTGACGGTTTCTCTTTTAACAACTGAGCTATTGATCAGAACTTTTAGATATTTCTATAAAATCAAATAAAATTAATAGAATTGTTTTCAATGATTTGATTACTATTTTTATTGATAAAATTAAAGTAATTAGAATTAAAAATAATTAATTATTTTGAACAAACTTTTGATTTAATTGAATATTTTTTTAAACAAAAATTATAGAAATAGTGTTTGAATAAACATAATTTTTCGAATTAAATGCTTAATAACTCGATTTAACTATAAGTTTAAAACTCATGGACTTTGATATGTATATATATAAAGTATTTAAAATTATCTTCTTTTCTACAATTAGTTATAGACTGTAATTATTGAATTTTTGGTTATTTAAAGTTATATAAAGAAATTCAAGAATAATAATAACTTATTTGACATTTGTTTTAAATGAAAACAAATGATGAAATGTAAAATAAATTTGTTTTTATTGACAAAACATTAAATTTCTATTAATTTATTTAAATTTAATTATATTTAGTGTTAAGCAATGATACCAGAGATGGGCTTAAATTTTTTAAAGAATGTTTGGATTGTTTTAATTTAAATTTAAATAAAATTATGTTAATTGAAAGGAAGCGAAGGACAGGTATTAAAAGTAAATTATAATCATTCTTTTGAAGGAAAATAAACTTTTTGTTAGAAAAGACTTTAAATCATTAAAATTCACAAAACATTTTTAAAGAATATTACTCAGGAATGAAAACATCTATACTTTGGGTTCTACTAATTATCGGTTTCTTTGCTTTTAAATGTGAGTCCATACACTTTTGTAAAACCTATGAAAGAATTAATTATAAATTCGTTTAATTCTATCAACACATGTATTAGAGTTACAAAGAAAAAGTGTTAACTTAAGTGATAGTCATTGGATTTAACTATTGGTTAGTGATAGCATTCTTTCATTCAGATGTCTTTAGTCTCAAATCAGAGACTTAAAATATTATTAAAACATTAAATATATATATAATCAAGGATGGCGAAAGGGGGGTATTCCGGAATATTCCTCCTAAAAGGAAAATTTTTAAAATACACCCCTTGGAGTTTGGGACCCTTAACATTAGCGTCTAAGAACAGACACTAGGTCTGTTGGCATTTTTTGGTCTAGGGTAGGTTATTTTGGCCAAAATACCCCCACCCTAGGACTCTACCCTTTCACCATCCCTGATATAATTATTAAAAATATTTTTATTATTTTGATATTTACTTTTATTAAAAAAATTAAAAGTAAATGAATTTACAAATAATGATAATTTGTTGACATTTTATTGATTAAATTTGGAATATGTTTTAACAAAATATCTATAAAATATTGTTTGATTTGCAAGAAATAAATAATTTTTTGATTTTAATACTTATTTGCAACTTTATAACTCACAAACATTAATATAAATATATAAATTGTAAATTATAATAAAATGTGTTATAAACTTTAGTTATTGAGTGTTTGGTTATTGAGTGATATATAAACAAATAAAATTCACCCGATATGTTTTTAATTTTCATAAATTTATTTGTGAAATAATGAACCTTGTTATTAGAAATTTTATCATGTTCCATTTAAAAATTAAAGTTTTGATCATTATATGCAAATCTAAACTGAATTCAAAGATAATAAAAGTTTTTTTAATAAGAAATATTAATTTAGAGATCAAGATTACATTCTTTTTGTTATGAAATATTTGTATAATTTATTGATTAATAAAATAATTAATTTTATTAATTTCGTTCATAAATTTAAAATCAATTTTTATTTTAAATTAAGAAAATTATAGAGATTTTAGTCAAAGAATGAGTGGACATAAATTTAATTTAAAAACTAATTACTATGAATACCTCTCCTTTAATTTATCCAGGGTTATATGTTATTTATTTAAATATATTATTATTTTTTCTCATCAATTAGAGAAAATGAAGTTTTCCTTAACTGGAATGACCACGAATCAAGTTTACGACACCTCACAAAACAGTCCTCTGAATTTTCCTCGAAGTCAAAGAAAAGAAGATCCGAATCATTAAACATATCTCTGAAGTCCGCCCTTTGAATGTTATGCTGACGACCGATCAGTGCTATTGAATGACACTTAACTCTCTTTAATATACGGCCATATCTTTCAATTAATAATTGAACAAGCTTAATCTGATTATATGGTTTGGAAAAAGTGATCAGTTCTTCATTTATGCTAATCTCTTCCACTTTAATGGGACCAAGAATTTTGTTAACTTTATCCAGGTCAATACCTTTAGTGCAAATAACTTTACCAGGTTCATATATTGGAATGTGATGAATGTGAGCCACCGATGGATAGGCTTTTTTGATGGCATTTAAGTCTTCTGCGATTTCGTCGTATAAGTGTTTCGGGGGCTCTAAAAACGATCCGCTCTTCTTTTGAGCTAAAAAGAAGGCGTCCCTATCGGGGAAGTCCTTGAGGTCAGCAATGGCTGAGCCAATGACTAAAATCACCACTAATAGAATTTTGGACATATTTTTAAACCTTACTTACATTTAAATGTGTTTTACTCTTTAACTGATTTTCAAAGCATTGAATCTCTATTTTTATATTCATTTTTAAAGTGATGTCACATTTGATAACTTTGAGAAAATTGATTCATTTTTAAAAATTAAACTAAAATATTACTTCTTATCAAAACTAATTTTTCAATGTCTATGAATAAGAAAAATTCCTAAAATTGATATAAAAACTATTTTTAGTTCATTAACTAATAAATTAATATTTAACAGGGATGGCTAAAGGGGGGAATTCAGGAATACCCCCTACGAGGCCAATATTTGAAAATACCCCCCTACGAGTTTGGGACCCTTAACATTAGAGTTTATGGACAGATACTAGATATGTTGGGACTCTTTTGATCTAGGGGGGGGGGATATTTTGCCAAAATACCCCCCTAGAGCTCGGCTCTTTAGCCATCCCTGATATTTAATTATATTTTTAAAACCTTCTTTTATAATCCAATGGGTTTCTTCTGATTAATGGATATCTTTTATATAGAATTTTTTATAAACTATTTAATTGATTTAAAAAGTATAACCAAAAGGCATCAAAACTTATTCCTTGACTCTCTTTAATCCTTTTAATGTGAAACCACTGATTGAATTGTATCGCACTTTTATTCACTGTTCAATACTTTTGTTTATAACTGAATACTATTTTAGTTAAAATAAAATTGAAGTGAAATGAATTGAATTGATTTGTGTTATACTAATGTATGGATTGAAATCAATTTTTTTAAAATGTTAAAAACTTTTATTTATTATACGGCTTATTTTCAAAAATTAATTAAATTATATTAACTTGATATAATAATTTCCAGTTTTATTGTTTTGATTTAGATTTAAAAAAATTAATGTTTTGAGTTTTAATTGAGAGAAAGTGACGGACAGTTATTAAAATTTAATTATACGATATCTGACAAAATAGTCGTCTGATTTATGCTCGAAGAAATAGAAAAGAAGTTAACACTAAATAACAATAAATATATTTCTGAAGCCCTTTGAATGTTGTGTTGATTACCGATCAGTGCTATTGAATGACACTTAACTCTGTCTATTATATGGCCATAATTTTCAATTAATATTTTAACAAGCTCAATTTGATTATATGATTTAGAAACTGTTATCATGTCTTTATTTATGATAATATCATCCACTGTAAAAGAACCAAGAGTGTTATAATCGTTTAGCTGAACCACTCTTTGCATAATTGCATTCACTTCAGTGGTCGATATACAGTGTTTGTCAATATAGGGGGGAATAATTCCTAAAACGGGGAGACTAATTTATCTAGGTTAGAGTTGGAATTTTCAAATCAAATTTATATAAATGATTCAAAAGATATTCTAGTTTAGAAAATATACGAAAGTTTAGAAATCACCATGCAATTTTTAGAAATTTAATGATTTTTGTAAATTATGCCAAAAACTAGTTAAAATTTTGAAAATATTCTGTGCGGGATTAAAAATAGAAAAATTTCTTACTAACAATATTTATCTCGATTATTTTCTTCAATATTATACAAAGAAAATGACCGTGTTAAATTAAAGATGAGTATAAAGAGAGCTTATTATTTGTTCTTCACTTGAATTGACCATCTTATTTAGTTTGAATATTTTGTATATATTATTTATAATCAATTTATTATAACTTATAACAAGCTACTTTTATTATATTATTAATATTCCTGATAAGATCATATTTATAAAGAGCTTGGTAATCTTAATAAAAAAAGTTGTGCAAATAAAAGTTGCATATTATTTTAGCTTGGTAAATCCATAGGAAATATAATAGTGGAATGTCCATACAATTTATGATGTTTTAATGTCAAAAAAAATAAACTTGCATCACTTAGGAAAAAATATAAATTAAAATGTCATGAATTGCAATTCAAAATAACCTTGGTTGAGTAAACAAGTAAATTATTGCGCCTATTTTACACAAATTCTATTATTTAAATGATGTTATTTTACAGGTTTATCCAGGGTAATATATATAAGGATATTTAATAGTTTAATAGAAATAATAAGACCATGTAGTTGTGATTTTACATTTAGACTGTTCTTGGTTTTATAGCTAATACAGAAATTTATCAAAGATTATTTATTAAAGATTAATATTATACGCATTAATATTAAAATAACTGATTTTAAAGATTTATATTCAAAATGAAATTTAAGTATTTTTTAGCTATACTTATATTTTTTCAAATGTGTCATGCTCAATTTAATAATAATAATTCTGATTATAAAACTATCTCGAATACATATTTAGAAAAATGTTCGACAGTTGCTTTAAATAGTTTTATGGAGAAAATGAGTCCCGAAGACTACGAAGAGGTAAATATAAAGGATATCCACAAACGGGTCAAAACGTGGAACGAAACCATCGATAAAATCGAAAGAATGAAATTGTTTTCTGAAAATATCACTAAAAGTTTTGAGTCAATTACTCAAAGAGTGGCTTCTCGTTTGAGTGAGATTTTGCTCTTGGTTGATTTACCTAGTGAATGTATGGTATCATTAGCCAAAATTGGTTCAGGTATTCAAGAAAGAAAGGATTGGGCGATGAAATGTAAGTATAGTTTTAATTAATCCATTTAATTGATAGGATTTATTTCATTTATTCAATAATGAAGTCATTGACGCACTTCCTATGCCTTCTTCTGGTATGAGTGAGAGTGCATTGCCTTCATTAGAATACGACGAATGTCTTGAGTTTTATATTCCTGAATATGAGATGAGATCTAATGAAAGGATTAATGGACAGTACTGTTGGTTAGGGATTCCTGATATGCTACCAGAAAAGTATCATGATAACTTAGTAAACGATTCGATTTTGGATACTTTTAACAATGAAAGAATTTACAATGGATCATTGTCTCAAAGTAGAGCTGGTACTACCACGTTTACAAAGCATACATTTTATGAATTTATTAATATAAATAATTGGCGGAAAAAATATATAAGCAAACTTCCAATTGGGTTATGCCTTCCCAGAAGTTGTAGAGCACAGGATGTAGAGAATGCAATCAATAAATGTAATTTTCAAAATATTATTTGATATAAAACAATTAACTTTATCTATTTTTTAATAATTTGCTCAGTATTATACCCAGCAATTCGATTCCCACTTGTAATTAACCCGGATTGTGATTACAAGGATAAAGAAATAACTCTAAATGAATACCAATGGACTGCAGTGTGAGTTTTGTTCAATTTAATCATGGTTAATTTAATGTAATTTTACAATGATTTTGTTAATTATTTATTCAAAGATTAAATTATAATTTTTACTTTACTTACTAGATCAATTTTCATCATATTAATAGTGATAGTTTTATTATCAACAATTTATGACTTGTTCTTAATAAAGAACAACAAGGCAAATACTTACCTTGCTCAATCATTTTCGGCGATACACAACTTTAAGAAAATATTCACATCAGAGATTACAAACAATAAGTTTCAGTTTTTAGACGGTCTGAGAACAATACTTTCATTCTGGGTTGTGGTCACACATTCAACTGGTTTTGATATGGTTTTACCCTTAACCAAACGCACAGAATATTCAGTGGCTACTCAAATATTTTCAAACAACTTGTGGTACATTCCGTATACAAATTTAGCTCTAATGGAAACTTTCTTTTTTATTGGAGGTATGTTTGAAAAAATAAAATTTAAAAAATATATTGTTGATTATGATCATTTTCAATTTTCTTATATTAAGGATAAAAGTTATCATTAATTTCATTTAAAAATTTAGAAAATAATATGAGTTATTAAAAATTACTTTTAAGGGCACTTTAATTTTAAATACTATTACTAAGAAGGAAGGTCTCTTTCCCGAGAAATTCATATTTAACCTTCAATAGGCATTTTGGGAGATTTTTATCTTTTGAACATATTTTGACTGTTTATAATTTTATATGTATCATTTAAATTAAGCTGAAACTCTATGAATGCTTCAATAACACCATAAATTAATTAGTTAATTCAGAGGAGGCAAAATTAATAGAAACGGGTACTAATACAAACAAATCTACTACACTAAAGACTTATGAAATGTGACGTTTTGTTTACATAGTTACATGTTTTGGCTCTCTCTGAGCTAATTATTGTAAATTTAAATATGTTTATAAATGAATTTTACTTAATTTTGTAAAAAAATATCCACAATGCACTTAAGGTAACTTTATTTATGCTATATTTTTAGTATAAATTGCAATCACTGAACGTACAGCCAATCCAGTGAACGTGAGTCTCTATAGAAAGCTTTAACACAAAACTTACAAGAAATGATCTTTATTACGTGAATATAAGCGTAAAATTCATGTAATAGACATCATTTCTGGTATGTTTTGTGTTAAAGGTTTCTACAGACCCACGTTAACTGGATTGGCTGTAATAAGTGTTTGTATACGTCATGACTCATGAGTTAATACATTTTTATCCCACAATGCATTCTAGAAAACTAAATATTTTAAAAGTATATGAACAGCATATGCGCACTGATAACTGCATAGACAAATAATATCTTACTGTGCACTCATAATAATTAAGCAGAATATATCCCACGATTCACCCAACGTTGGTTAACAGGCGATGCCAATTAGGGTTAAATCAGTTTAGTATTATTGAAAATCTTATTTCAAGATTTTTTTTAAATAGAAAAATATTAGCGGCAAATGACAGTTATATTTTAATTATTGTTAATTTAAAATTGACATTAAAAGCATTAAAACTAAAGATTTATGAACTGTAATTCTAAGTTCATTTGAAAAACTGAATATTTTAATAATCATTGATATGTTAGAAATTCCTCTTTTCCAATATGTTATATCTAGAATGGGGAATTTTATAATGAAGAATAAAGATTAATTCTCTAAACGGAACATGCTAAAATTCACCATAAATAATGAAAGAAAAAATTAGTTAATATTTATTAAAGTTTTCTATTTGAGGGATTATTTT
>JAQFZM010001415.1:0-18478 GCA_034695785.1 Galumna obvia | reverse complement strand
ACAGTGGTGTT
The DNA here is from genome assembly GCA_034695785.1 of Galumna obvia. Lineage (NCBI taxonomy): Eukaryota > Metazoa > Arthropoda > Arachnida > Sarcoptiformes > Galumnidae > Galumna > Galumna obvia. The sequence continues at coordinate 18,467 of JAQFZM010001415.1, read as the reverse complement.
TAAATAAAAGGACTCAAAGCTCGTGTAAATAGGCTTTAGTCTAACTACTATTTGACTGTATTGAATGGATCATTCTATCAATATCTGTATATTATGTGTATAAATGTATATAACAAAACAATTCACTATTTGTATCGTCAAAGCGTACAAAACATCATTGAAAATATCATTACATTAGCGAACATTTGAGACGGAGTGCGAACTCAGCGCAAGTTTTATGTTTTTGTTCAGAGTTTTATAACTTGTGTTTTGCTAACAGAGTATTGAATAAAAAGTATAATTAATGTATTTCTTTCACTTATATCTAACTTTTGTGAGATTTAAGGCAAAAGAAGTCCATAAAAGTGATATCATTGAATGTATTACAACTGAAACGAAATTCATAGTAATTAATGACATTTCATTTGTAATAAATTGCAGTCAAGTGCTCATCGCTCAGTCATGTCATCCGAATGGAGAGTCCAATCGAACGCATAGAGACCTGATGTCGACGAGTGAAATACGGGTCACTTCAAGCGTGACATTGTTTTCGATTTTTCAGCGCAAAAAATGTTAGGATTTGTGTCATTTGTTTCAAAAGCCTTAACTCTCTTTACATTTCTCTACAATTCTTTGCATCTCTTTTTCGATTTCACTTTTATTTAGTGCTTTATCTCAGCCTTTGATTAATCGTTTCAATCAGTTTAGCCATCAAACTATCAAATAAATTAGACTAACTCTAACTCAGGGAATGCCAGGGCTTTGACTCAACTTACACAAGTTTATATGATCTTGCTTCTATTGCTTCTATTGATAATTTAGAGAAAATTCTCGTTTTTCTTATTGTACTTTAATTCAATGTATATAAAACAATGCCATTCGTGGACAGCATTAAAGTATTAGACTATTCTTACCTCTGAAAGTCCCAAAAAATTTAAGCTCAGGTTTTCGTGTCTATTGGTCTCAGATTTGGTTCGCTTTCTATCGCTTCCATTCACTTCTGATTCTGACATCAAATAACTTTTGTTTTTACGATTTACGACACAAATAGTGTTCTTTTCGTTTTCAAAGTTATCTTCTTTTCTGATATCAATTTGAGTTGAGTCCTCTCCGTCTTCACCAATGATATCAACTTCGGGGTCGTTATCGCTGTTTGTTTGAGAGGGTTGTGGCGAAACACTTGCATTTTCAGGACTTTTACCTACACTTTCAAAGTTATGTCCTATCGGTGAAACACTTCCGGCGATAGTTTTGGCCACCGGTTTAAAAGCAGAGGTATGGCTATTATTATTAGAATCTCTGGCCTCATGTGAGCTCTCGTGAGGCCATAGATGTTCCCTTTGGCTAAACATTAGAGCACTGCTATCGTTATTTCCGAGAAAAAGTTTACTTCGGTTTACATCAGAAGAACCGAATTCTACAGAAGAAGTGGGCGGTCGCGGCCATAACAAACAACTATAAGGAATGTGTAGTGCGGGTGGTTTTCCAGGTCCGACACCTGACCCAACCCACATAAATTCAGCAAAACTTTGTCTAAAATCTGATGTTTGACTCGGAGTTAAGTTCTTCAATGGAGGCGATGATGGCATCGGTTGACCACTACTAAAAGGAACGCTTGAAGGCAAAGGATATTTGTTTGGCAAAGGAATCAGTGGAAAATAAGTGGGCGCACCCACACCCGCACCCGAAGTACTCTTAGGGGACAAACTATCACTCATTGTTGTATTTGGTGTCACCGATGGGTTGCTTTCAGGTGAGGACGAGGTATTACTTTGTCGTCGAAGAAATTCACTCGAATTATGATTACGTGAATGACTGTTGAGACCAGCGGTCATCGCACGCTTACGACTGCCCCCATTAAACATTGCCTTCACGTCTGAGTTATAGTGAAATCAATTTATTTATTAATATTTAGATATAAGAAAATATCTTATATTGAAAAGAGAGAAGTGCTCGCAATTGAATGTATTGTGTGTGAGGACATACATACCTTCCCACGCAAATGATATTTCATCGGGAGGTTCGGGACTACCAATAAGTTTGATGTGTCGCCTCCAGCTATAGCTAAGAAAATAAATAAATGTTTAGATAGATATATGTCAAACCTGTTGAAATTTGCGGCGTCGGGTTGTATGTACTTGGAATCAGGCAATCGATGCGAATGGAATATGAATTTGTTCGGTGAAAAAAATAATCCGCAATAAACACATTTTATACATTTGGCACTATTGAGACACACCATAAGTCACGCTATTCTAAAGTATTGATTGAAAGGTCTTTAGAGAACAGTACTCACCGCGAACTGTTATATCGCGATGGCGTGAAGCTTCCCCTACAACCTGTTCAGTAATACAATAATCGAGGATAACTTAATTGCATTGAATCGATGCTGTGCTCAGATTTAAAATAATTGACGATTGAAAGAGAATAACTGCCTTTTGTGCCAAATATATGGCTCTTAAATAAAACTAATGAGTAAACCCTAAACACTAATTTATGTCAATTAGGAAACAGTGATGACTTACCCCACGCGCACTGATGATAAACATCGAAAGCAAAACTGTCGGGCAGTTTAGGCGGTGCCGTTTCCGCTAAAAATGATTTGCATAATCTCTCGGCCTCTCGTTTAGTAATCATTCCGCATCTTCTCGACGACACAGGCATTGCACCGGCCCTTCGCAGGAGCTCTAATTGAACTGGAGTGCACTGAACACAGGTTATCCCCAGCGCTACTCTTCTGTATATTTATACAATGTATTAGAGTTTTGCCCGAAATAATTCATTTCAATTAAATTTCAGAATTTGATTGAATAAAAGGAAACTTTATTTGAATTAAAGTTAACTTATCTTTTCCTCTAATTTTTGTTTACTTTTTATTCAATAATTTTTTAAAACACTTCAGAAGAAAAAAAGTCTAATATTTATATATAAAAAAAACTAATTGAGTGCTTTCAAAGTCTTATTTCAAAGTTTCTTTAAGCCTATGTAATCGATATTTGCAGGTATTTTGTGTTTGTCTTTAATTGGGTGTCATTTTCTCTGTTGAGTAACATTTAATCAAATGAAACAATAAAACGATTCTGAAAATCAAAACTCATTTGTCAGACAAATTGCTTATCGATTACAACTTATTTAATAAAATAGATTTCAATTTCAATTAGATTTGCAATAATTAGCAAATAATTCATTTCATTTCGTTTTAATATTATTTTCGAAAAATATGTATATTTAATAACTGGAATTTGGTTTCTAAACGATTGAATCATTTATTAAGATTTCGATATTTATTTATTTAAATTAAGACAATTGTATTCTATTAGAAAAAACTTCTTTTTTTCTGATCAACAAATTATATAAACTTATTTTTACTAAAATTTTATTAAAAAAAACAAATTAAATCATTATTTTTTTCCAATTAAGACAATTCCAAATATGTTTGAAAAGTAATCTTTTTATAATTATTTATTTATTAAATAAATGTTTATTATTTTAAATTAATTGTATTAAACAATTGTAAAATAATTAGTAAATCGTAAGTATTTATACTTTGAGTCTATTCTCTAAAGACTTGACTCTAAAAAGTCGATATTCTATAAGAAAATTAGTTTTAATCGATTGATTAAAAAACAATTACTTAAAGTTTTAGAATCTTAAGTAAGAATATAATATCGTTGAGCTCTTTGTTTATTCTGAGCTCTACATCTGATTTAATTATAGTAATCTTTTGATGCAATTAATTGAAAATATGCAAAGAATTTGAATGAATTAATGGTTTAATTATTAGAAATTCAATTAATTTATTCCTTAATCAGACAAAAACGAAAAACATTTTTAATTAAGTTTTTCAAATTTATATGTGATTTATATGTGATTAGTGACACAATTAGTGACACTCATTGTCTAACTCTAAGACAAACGATACGAGCGCTCAATGAGTTAATGGTTTTCAATCATTTGAATCAACACTATAGAAGTTGTGACTAAAACTTGTTTGAAGACATTTTTCTCTCTTTCTGTGTTTATGTATGCCCTGAGCTCAGGGAATAGATAAACAATATAATCATAAAAAGTATTGATGGTAGAAAAGTATCATGATAAATTGTTTACCTGTTATGGATTTCATTATAGCTAAAGCTCTTCAATAGTGTATTTGATATCTGCGCCAAACAGAGTCTTTCCTGAGAGTCCATAACTAATGCAATAATTGGTATTCCGTAGAGCATTACAGTTCTGACTTCATTATTCCTATATGAGGCCGAAGTGATGCCACTTTGACTGGAATTGTTTGTCGTTTGTTGACTCTGAGTGTTGTGACTGTTTGTCGAACTCAACTGTATTAACAACAATATTAATATTAAATTCAATAAAATGACTCTATATTTTGCAAATGTATGTTCAAAATTAACGCTCGGTTTGATCTAAACCACATTAAACACAATTTCATTACTTATACAGTGCACAGAACATTAGGTAGTGCCGCCAAAATGTGAGCATTAGGTAGAAAAAGGTAAATTTTTCACTCAAAAAGCTTTGAGCCCTTGTATTAAGTTTAAACATTAAGTGTCATATTGTGTGATCTATTTTAAGTGAGCCCTTCCACCACTATATGCGGTACCGAATGTATGCACCACTGCCGAAACCAATACTTAGAAGACCCAGGGGTAAAAATGTGCTCTCGATTATGGCAGTTTCGCGAGCGCTTAATGATAGGTTTGAGTGCCGCACATGCATTACGGGTTACATCACTTTCACATCTCTCTATCAGACGCTGTCCCTCACATACCTCTCCCATATTCTACAAAATCTATTGCTATTATACTAATGCTTAGAACGGATCCACATTAAGTACATTTTAGTCGGTTTAATATAAGAGCCATTTGACGCCAAATGCTTATGAAATTAAACCACAAAATATCAGTCCGTGTCTAATGACGTTTTCCAATAATGAAAATAAGAGTGAGTGAGAGGTAACTAAAATGTTCGCTAATTATTTGTTGATTGTTCTGATGCCGACTCGAATAACAATTAATACAATAAATCTATTTTTTAACAAAACTTTTCTTCCGTCCAATAATTAATTTTCTAATAGTTTTCTCTCATAAAAGTCAACTAAATTTTAGTTAAAATAAAAAATTAAACAAATTAAACAAGCTACTTTTACGGGTTTTCCATTTTATTATATATTGACTGAAAGACCACTGAAATTGAATTCAATAATTATTAACTAATATTAAATCAGTTCTTCACCTAATAATTAAAGTGAGAGATAAATGTCTTTTTGCTTTCATTTGCAATTTTAAACAAAAATTATTAATTAAAGAATAGATTAAATGACTTAATATATTCTTTAATCATTTTTATAACAATTAGGAATTTTATCTAATTTATACATATCTTAGATTTGGAAACAAAATTATCACGAATTGACAATTAATATCTTCACTACAGATAAAAATATTAAGACATCAAAGAATTCAAAATTTTTATGTTAAATAAATGTATCAAGATAAAGTTTCTTCATTTAAATATAAAAAGTTTTTTATTTTAAATAAAATCAAACGTTTCCATACATTTTTATAATTATAAGTATTGCAAAAAAGTTTGCTTTCGGGCGCAAAACCTTAAATATGTTGGGAGAGAAGGATAAAGCAATAAAGCAATAAAGCAAGACCATTTTCATTATTTAAAGTGTAATTTATAGTAATAATTGATTAAATTCAACTAAAGTTGATTAAACTTAACTAAACTTAACTAAACTAAACTAGACAAGATTAAAAAAAGTTAGAATGTTTTTAAGTAATCGAAGAGGACTTACGTTATTTAAAGGCTGTGCGATAGAGTCGGTCTCCATTGAGTCAGTATTTCTTTGTCCAAAGGATTGTCGATCTTTTGTTTGTCTGATTGTGTTTTGTTGACTAACACTAAAAAAGTAATGTTTAATGCGATTTAATTTTGAACAACATTTGAAACTGAGATGCATTAGATGTTGAGCACCATAGCACCATGCGCATTATTTCAGTGTTTAGTGGGACTGGGATTGGACAGTAAGGCATTGCCTTTATATTTCCTCGTTGGCCATTCTTGATGCCTAACTGGTCGATGTTTAAGAGCCACGTGAGGCAATTGATTGATTCGGTACATCACATGCGCTCTTATAATTGAAACGTATTTATTGTGTTGACAACTCAATCCTCAATCTGTGCCCAACGATACAACTATTATAAGCTTTAATAATATACTGAATATAAAGTAATGTAAAGTCAGTATATTTTAGTCTATTTTTAATAATAATCGTTGAAAATATTCATGAGATTTGAAAGAATATAATATAATGTATTACATGTAAAAGTATATAACGATATAATGTATAATAATTTGTTAGCTTTGCTTTGAATACATTCTTATTTAACTCAAAATAACTGATCCTTTATTTCTAACAATTAATTAGTAGAGAACCGGAATTAATGATCCGTTCGAGTCATATAAGACGGGCCATTCAATACTCACTCATACAAAGTGCTGACCATTTTCTGAATCATTTATATTGCAATGAGTCTTTCGGTGACCATAATGTTCTTCTATGACACTATTGTGTCAATGGTAGGCCTCCTGTGAGACCCAAACAAACCGTTTTGAATGTTTTCAGTGTAGGTCTAACACAAAGAAAACTTTGTCTTTACTGCTAATCACGTTAAAAGCTTATACATAAGAGAATTGATGCCAGTCCTGCCAATCCCTTGAGTGGGTCCTCAGGTTTGCCCCGCAAACTGACCAGTGAAGCTCTATGTATAACAAAAGCATTAGTCTAACCATTTGCGCGACACAACTCACAACTTGACTTAACTCATGTAACAAATTTATGACTTTTTGTAAACAATTGTCAAACATTTAATGTATTATTATTTGTGAGTCTTTGCATATCAGTTAAACTACTGATTGGTGTATAACATGAGTCAGTACTGTACTAAACCCTTGAGATCATCTTAACTCTTGTAATGGACAGCTTTAATTAAAGGGGCCGTCGGTAGTGACTATAGTTTTTAGTAGACCAAACCAATCAAAGTTTGCAATTTTATGTACCGAATCATTTTGGTTCGTTTGTTTTGGCTCTTATGCTTTCGGACATTTTCTCATTTAATGTAATTTATTCTCCATTTAATTGTATTTGTTTTGTTGTATAACATCACTGATCAGCACATTTTCTTTCTTATGGTTACCTTTACTTTTCGTCTCTCATTTCTTTAATCATCTCTACTCTACTGTTGTTTTACGTTTTGAGTCTAAATTCGAGAACTGATTGAAAACAAGAGTAAAGTCTGGTTGTAGTGAAAGTGCTGACCCTCTCTAACGAGTAAATGGGCTCACAATCAGTACATTGAATGTCGATATTGTTATTATTATTATTACTATAATTGCAAATTCGAAACACTGTTAAGACTCGACTGCACTCCATATGGTATATAATAGCATATTATATACCATCATATGGTATGATATGCCAGCACTTTCATGCCTGACCAGCACTTCTCAATACCCAGTCTTTCATATGCTAATCATTTCATATCATATTGAAAGCAATGAAAGCCAACTCATTTGTAAAGGCAAACAAAAATGGGCGGCCGATATGGCACTGCTTTAAGATAGATGGTCCCAATGCGAGAGAGAGAGAGAGAGAGAGAGAGAGAGAGAGAGAGAGAGAGAATGACGTGCAAAGACTCGACCCGATTCATGCAATTATAACGATTTAAACCAAAATGAGAATTATTACGAGGTTTGGATTAGTCGTGACCAAGCTCATCAATCAGACCAAGTATGGGGTGACTTCACTTTTGTATCTAAACTTAGACTTCAATCAAATTTTCGAAATATGAGATTATCCTCATTTACTTTTAGGGAAAAAATAAGGACTGAATGTCAACGATATTATATTTAAGAGAATTTGAAGGTTTCGGTAAACTCTCGTATTATTTCATTTTATTTGTAAATATCAATATTTAACTAATAAAAAGTCAATACAATCCTCTCAAAGGATTTATATAATATATAACAAATTGAAAATTATAATTTTGAAAACCCGAGACAATTGTCATCACTTAATATACCGATAGTATTATATTATATACAATATATAATCTCAACAAATGTATTGTCAGTTAATTTAATTAATAACTAATTAATGTTGAAATTATTAATTAAGACAATACTATAACTAATTCTCATTAATTGAAATCTTGTCTTTTGTTTTGTAATTTTGTTTAAATAATTAAATTTTAATAAATTGAGTCATGAGTTGATTAAAAGAAGTTACTTCTCTTGAATAATGTCTTTTGGGTTAACACTAATTAAAATTAGAAGAAATTATTTCAGAAAAAAAGTTTTTGTTCTGAAATAAAAGATATTTAATTATTAAAATTCAATATAAACTGGTATTTGATGGGACGCAAACTCTATTTATTTCTTTATAATTAAAAGGATTTATTCAAATGCTTTCAACCAAAAGCTAATATTATTTACACTGAAAACAATTTTTCATTTCAATTGAAGAAGAATTTCATTTGAAATGATTTTTATGCGAATATTTTAATGCATAAAATGAATTAAATTATGTTTTCTGTTAATAAAAGATTTTATAAAACAAGAAACTAATAAATAAGTCGTTTTGTTTGCATATCATTTCATTCTTTAGAAGTTTTCATTTAGTAATAAATTTATTCAAACAAAGATTTCTTTTATAACCAAATTTCATTCAAAACCATAAGCTCTGCAAACAATTATCTGACGAACCATCAAATTCTGGATTCAATTTATGAAACTTAAATCCAAATTATATTTATTTTTACATTCGATTCAAAAAATTCCAATCAATTTTCAATATTCCTGACTAAACTCATCTTGTTCAAATTATTTATCTGAAGTGCTTATCTAAAAAATAAAGAGCACTAAAGTTTTTGAAATATATTCTTTGAAAACTTACTCTAGACTTGACTTATGGAGTGATTTATTTTAACTTTACTTTATATTAAATATTACATAAATATAACACATTTTTTCATTTAGGGTCCACTCCTATCAATTAAATTTAGTATTTCATTCTTCATCTTTTTTTAAATGAACAAAAAATGGTGACCATGATAAATCATCGTTTTGAATATACATTAGACTACCATTTTTATGATTTTAGTTGTGCAGACACTTATGTTGACAAAACCTATCCAGTTCATAAAAACAGACGTTCATAAAACTGGTAGTCAAGTGTATGTCAAATGAATTTATTTCTTTGATACTATGATATGAAAAAAACATTTATATTATTAAATATTTTTTTGAAATGAATGAGAAAAAACTCAAACAAATGGTTAAATAAATTAATTCTAAATGAAATTTGAATTAAATAATTATAAATTGGATAAAAAGTTTTTTATTTACTTTTCTTAAAAACTCTTATTATTTGAATACTTTCATATACATATAAATATATACATTTATATATGTACAGTTAAAGATCGATAGCGTGAACAACCAATAGCGTGAACTAACCAGTAGCGTGAAGTATTTCTTTAGCACAAACTCCAATATTTTATGTAAAAAATCACGAATAGCGTCAACAGAGAGAGAGAACGATATAAAATTGAATATTGTTTTTACAAATGTCTTGAAAAATGAGAAAAATTTTAAATAAAAAAATGTATGAAATTATTAATAAAGTTAGAAACGGTGTCGACAAAAAAGTGATCTTAAATGAACACAATCTCAAATATTATTCAAATATAACTCGAATTCTTCAAAATGCCAACAAAATTGTCGAAAATTTTTTAAAACTCTTCAAGCACATCAAATGAAAAACAGTTCAGAGTCTCCGTCGCTAAACATTCTAAAGTAGAGAAAGCTCTGATCATTTGAATCAAACAAATAAGAAGTAAAAAAGTGTCATTACAAATGACAAACCGATTAACACTACCTACAATACTAAAGCTTTCTTAATTATATCAATAATTTGCGTAAATATTTTGCAGAAAGAAATGTTAACGTTTTCATGGATTCACTTAATAATATGAGAAGATAAGTGGTTAATCAAACATTACTTTCGCAAATTCAGATAAAATTTACTCAATATTTTGCTAAATAATTTCTTATATTAAAATTTTATATAATTTTATTGATAATTATATCGAATAAAACTATTTTTTACATAATGACCGATTGGGTGAACTAACCAATAGCGTGAACCAAATCTCCATCCCCGGCCAGGTTCACGCTATCGATCTTTAACTGTAATTATCATCTTGCTCATATCAAAAAATAAAAAATTGTATAATAAGTTCACTAATTGATTTTAGCTTAAATTTAATCTTGGCTATTTATTAAACTTGCTAACTTAATTAATTGAGAAAATAAAAATCTTCAAATTGAAAGGTTTTAATGAAAATTTATTCAAGTTCAATTAAAATTTTAATGATTAACAAGGATAAAAGACTTTAATTACTAAAAAAATTTAAAGTAATTCTAATTATCAAGCTAATTTTATTTTCTTTATTAGCAGTTGATTTACAATAATGTTTTCTTAGAAAATAAAATTCATTATTTGTGTGAAAATCGATATTTTATGCGATTTTTAACGCAATTAATATATTTTTCTCAAACTCGTGGTAATAAAAGACTTATTTTCTATCGGTAAATGTCTTTTGACTTAAACATATACTCAGGAAATAAAAAGAGTGAGAAAACAATTTTTTCAGAAAAAGGATGAGAGAAAGGGAGGGAGAGAGAGAGTCCTTTAGATAATTGCTTACATTAAATGTTATTGATCTTAAGGTTTGAAATGAAAAGTCGTTTAAAAAAATCTATAAATAAAATGAAAACAAAATTATGAGACGAATTAAAAGACGTCTTTAAGAGTGATATTAAGTTTATATTAAAAAACTGGTCATCAGAACAATGACTTAAAATTTTTAGTGAAAATTTCATTTATTTTACCCAAAAAAATTAATTTATTATTGTTGTCATGGGCTTAAAATTAAAACAATGTAATTTTATCTATATTATTATTTAATAATAACGACCTATAATCTTATCTAGGTAATAATTAAATTTTAATTGAAAAGCAGAATAAAAAAATATATTCAATTAAATAAATTTATTTAATTTTTTTTACTTAAGATGAGTAATTAAATATAACCAAGTTAACATAATTATTTGATAAAATTTAGAAATAATCTTGCTCTATTCACTTATACAAATTTATTCTTATTTTTTCCCTTTAAACTTATCTTGCTAAAATAAGCTAAACAAAAAATGTCCTTAATATGACAACATTCCAAATAGTAATTAAATTTATATAAGTTATGATCTAAACTTAGGCTCAGAACTAAAATCAGCTTTAATTCCATAAATTCAAATGATCTTATTACGTACTAGTATGAGCAAGGTGGTTTCTCAATTTTTAAAGATAAGATTCTATTGAATCGTTATTAACCTTTACATGTTTATATTTAGTTGTCAGATATCAAGCTAATAAATTGCCTTGTTAAATTTATATCAATCATGATTAATTGCTTATTTTCGTGGGCAACATCTCTCATTCTATGCTGACCACCTCTGCACAGAATAAGGATTTTGCAAATACCAGTTCTTTGCATATTCGGAGAGAGAGAGAGAGAGAGAGAGAGAGAGAGAGAGAGAGAGAGAGAGAGAGAGAGAGAGAGATCGGCTGTTAATAAAGTGATGAGCACTACGAGAGTGGGGAAGGAGTGGTAAAGTCATTGATAGTTAAGTGGTGAACACCTTTCCTCTAAAAACTGTTGGTTTCTCATATGGTCTCTAGAAAGTTGAAAACTGGAAAAGTTATCCAAAACTTGAAATTATCCGAAAGAATTAAATTGAGTGTATTTTTTGAATCTGTCGGTCCTCTCAAAACCATTGATCAATAGATTTTCATAAGCATTGGTCTGTGTTTCGAGTGGATGTGCATTAGCTCTGGGCTAAGAAACAAATATAAACAAATATTTTTACTCTTAAGTGAGTCTTAAGTATTGGGTTTTAAGACTTATTTTTATTTAAATATTTTAAGAATTTTAACAACACTTCAGTCACATAATTGTTAGCCATAAATATTGGCGACAAACCTATTTTTTGTATATTCTGTGCTCTCGACTCATTTACCTGTCATTTGTTATATAAGAAGATTGAGCCAAGACTTTCTTTTATATTTAATAAAGTTATCCATTAAAATTTGAAACTCTTTTTTTTGAAAATTTAATATTTTATCGTTCACTCAATCTTTGCTTTGATTGACAACAAAACAATTCTGTTCCTGAGGTAAGCCATCAAATATCTGACCATTTGATTGAATTATAAATTCATAAACTCTTTAAAGTTTAAACACTTTTTCTTTATTAAATTTGCAAGTTAAATAGTCAAAATTAATTTGCTAGATAATATTCCTTTTAAAATGAATTAATTTAAAATTTTTTGATTAGATTTTTGATATTTTTATTAAAATTTTACTAAAAATTGAAGTAAAATTAAAATCTTATCAATGAAAAGAAGAAAACCCCAAAATATGCTCAAATATTTTCTAAAAATAGCTTGTTTATAAAAATTGGAATTTCCCTTAATATTTAGAAAAAATTTCTTAATTAAATTAACATGCTTACTTTACTAATAAGTATTTTTCTTGAATATTTTTAAAAATAAATAAATAATTCTTCAATTTCATTACCTTGGTAAAATTTTCACCACATTCTATATAAATTTTAACCGAAAAATATATCATTTATTTGAAAAAGACCTGAACGAATAACTTAATATACAATTTCACGGTTGAGGTCACGAATCATATTTCACATCATTTATCTCTTTTCAGATGAATTTTAATTCTCTTTTAATATAAGGATTTTAGTATTTTATCTGATTTTCACAAATAATTATCGGCTAATATTTACCCACATTTTGCGCCCCTAAAAGAAAAATTTGAAACTAAAATTAATGTGATAAAATAACCAAGATAATATTTTTGTGCTGGAATTTTAGGAATCTTTTTAAGCCTATGTTAATTTTGAATTAAGTTATTCAAGCAGTAATATATATATATATTTTTTAATGGAATATTTACAAAAAGAAAGAGCACTCTATTATTAAATGATCGATAACTATCCCCTGGCGATACCCACATTCAATGTGCAATTTATATATGAATTGAAATATATTTTTCACTCTTTTGAAAATGTCTTAATTCAAAACTGTTTCAATGATGAAAAATTAATCCATGCTAAAATATTAATACCCAATATGATTCCGACTAATTGCAAGATTATATTAATGGCAAAAAAATCATTTAAATTATTAAAATTTTAATATATTTTCTAAAATTAATCCTATTTTATGATAAAATTTAAACAAAAGATTTTAATAGAATTTTTAATGAACTGTAATTTGTTTTATTCTATATTTTACAGGTAATTAAACCCTGATAATAATCAGCTTACAAAATATTTATAATAAAATAATAGCCAAGAGTGATATAGTAAAAGGTTTAGCCATGAAGAACATTGTATCCATTATTTCATTATTGGTTCTTATCGTTCAACAAATATCATGTCTACGATCGAGTTATTATTCAAGTCAGTTAAAAATCTTATTTTTCTGGATGATCAAGGTGGTTTATCTGTTAATATTATCATAAGGGAAAAAAATTAACAAGAGATTAACTTATGATAATAAGAAAAATAAAAATTCCATTTAAGTTTATTTTAATCTATCACATTTTTTCTTAATAGTTTTTTGCCTTGATAATTCAATATATTTATTAATTTTATCAAAATACTTAAAAAATTAACTTTTTATCAAGTATATTTATAAAGTTTTAAAGTTGCACGGCATTTTTTGGTTTAATATACTAATGATATGAAAAAATATAATTAAACCACCTTGCTCATCCCATTTTAAATTTTTTATTGCCTAACTCCAGATCCGTAATTAAGGGATGATTACATCTATTTTCTTATTATCTCATTGGTTAACACTTACGTCCAAATTCAAAGTTCATTACCACAGTAAATAAGTTTATTGATCTTGGTTAAAAGAAATTTGTTAACACAAATCAATTGAAAGTTCTATATATTAGATACGAAGAAAAAAAATATAATTAAAGTTAAAAAATAGTATTTCTTTCGATTAAATATTATAATTGAAAATCAATAAAAAGATTTTTAATAATCCATTAATATTTTTTCATGGCTTTCCCTTAACCAGAGGTGGGCACAGGTTTATACAACATTTTATTATTCTGTGCAAACTTACTATTGTTATGCATTAATTATCCTTTTCGTTTGGTATTCATTATTTATGCTGGCAAATTTAAATAAAGCCCCTGTGGCTTATTATAATAAACTATTATAATGTTCTTTATCTAATAATCTAGTACTATTTTAGCTTAAATTAGCATGAAGACTCAATGACCTAGCAACATAGTAGGTAACATCTAAAATATATCATAAAACAAATTTATAGTGAAATTATGAATAATAAAGAATACCATAAAAATAATGAGTATTTCACCCCCTCCTGGCTATTGTTATACAATATGTTAATAATTAATGATACGTCCATTCCTTACAAAACAGAGCCCCGACTCCAGAAACGGCACTACACTTATTACGATACGTATTCCTCCCTAAACGCAAACAAACCGTACAAACAATACAAACATCAGTACTATTTGACGCACTACCAACCCGTTCAATACCATCAACCCATTCAGTACCACTCATTGGTTTCAGACCATGGTGATCCTTACTATTACATCTACTATGACAGTCCTTCCACTTATTACCAGCCGAGCACTTCATACTTCAATACATTCCATAAGACAATACCAAAGTTCTATCAGAAACCTAAATACCAGAAACCCATACATAAGATAAAGCCCTTTAGTACTGGTATAGGAGGCGATGTAAAGATATGTCAAGAGATTGGCTATACTCGAGATGTGTCCGATTGCAATAAGTTCGGGAAATGCATAAAAATGGACGCTTATGGAAGTTTTCAGATCTTTACATTCAACTGTCCTAAAGGGCTGGTATTCGATGAAAAGCAACAAATTTGTAATTATGTGGAGGCAGTGCCAGAATGTCGGCCCACACAATATCCACCTGTTCGTGAAAAAATGCCCAAGGACATAACAGCAGTGAGTAAAGACAAGGGACACCACCCATCACCCGATGACCTACAAAAGGAGGCCCACGAAGAGGAGAATAAGGAGGCATTTGATGAACACTTCCAAGAGTCCAGTGATTTGGAGAAGAAGCGCCAGAATGAGCTTAACAAAATGGTGCCATCACCTATTGAACTTCCCGAGCAAAGTCTTCATATGCTGGTTCGACCTCCAGGAAAGCCTGGCTATATTCCCGGAAGACCAGGACATCCTGCTCATCCAGGTTATCCAGGTATAAGTCACCCCAATAAGCCCACCCCAGGACATCCCATTCCAAGTAAGCCCACTACCGGTAAACCCTATCCGCCACATGAAGAACAGCAACACATCCAACAGGAAGAGGATGAGCCCCAACAGGAAGAAGAGCCCGAACCACAACAACAGACAGAAGAACAACAACACGAAGAGACACAACAAGAGGAACAACAGGAAGACGACACTCAACAAATACAAGAAGAGGACCTCCAACAACAACAGGAGGAAGAAGTCCAACAACAGGAACTACATCCACAAAAAGACATTGATGACCAAAATGGTGATGAGGATGATAAGGTCAAACAGAGAGATAGCACTAACCAGGATAAATCTACTGCCAAGCCGGATGAGCTTAATGTGAATAAGAGTATGGAAATGGATAGACCAGAAACTACCCAAGCTGAGAATATTATCAGTCTTTCATTAATTAGACATGGTAATCACCAAGATGGTACCAAAGGTGGAACCCCTTCACATCCAGTCAAAGGACATCAGAAGCCCAGACCTCCTGTTAAGGGTCCGACTACAACAAGTCGTGCGCCTCCCGTCAAAAGTCCAACCAAAGGAACGACCAAAACTTTTTATCCGACCCGAAGCACAACCACCACAACTACTACCACAACAACAACAACACCCCCACCACCAGTGAAAGGAAAGCCCAGCACAACACCACCACCACCTGTTAAAAAACCCCCGACCTCTACCCATACACCCCCTATAAAAGGTCCAACAATAGCGGCACACCCTATTAAAGGACATCCAACCAAAACAGGAGAAGTGCAAACAGATGCCCCGACAACTACCACAACACTTGCCTCCACCCGAAGGACCACAAAGTCTGGCCGACGGACAACACTGAAAAACAAACCACAGTTTAAGCCCCGCCCACCGACGCCGGCCTCAAACGATTACGAAGAGGTCGAAAACCAGAAACAATAAAATGGATTATTAGCTCTTTGTTTAAATAAGTATTATATACTGTGGTCTGAGCTCAGAATAATCCGTTCATATCATGAATAGTGTTTGAAAAGGGAAATGGTTTGGAAAACATTGACACTCATTCGCGAAACAATTATTTATTAATACATTAAATGATATATAAGTGATGACTATTTTTCTCATTAATTAATTTATTGAATACTTTTTATGTGAAGCAAAAGAAAAATATTTGAATAAAACTCTTTTGAAAAGTACTGTAATCTTATAATAACTATTTAAAAATACCGACACTTTTTCAAGTGCAGCACTTCAAGAGCAGCTGTTCTAAAGCCATTTTTATATTTCTAAAGGTATTAATGTTGGCCTTGCTCATATTTCCTGGAAGAAAGAGGACAAATGCCGTTTAATTTATTGTGTGAATCAAAAGATGTGATCTCTTTCGCGGATTTGGAATTAATTTACAATAAAATTCTTTTCAGTAATTTATACTCTCTTTTTGGAAGACATGGCTCTCTTAGAACGGGTTCTTTCATTTGCTATACAAATGTGATTATAATCTGTTCTTTGAATTATATTTTGAGTTCAATATTCACTTCTTATGACTCAATACCGTTTCAATTACTTTATTATTAATATCTCGAGGGTATAGACATGTAGTCTATCGGTATGTGAGTGAGTATGTGTGGAGAAAGGGAGAGGGAGAGAGAGAGAGAGAGAGAGATTAACATAAATATTGAGTGAAAATTAGTTTTATTTTCTGGAATTTCTATCAAAAGAAAAGTCAAAGAATTTATTATAAAATGTTTTGAATCAAAAATTTTTTGATAATAAATATAAAATAAATGACTTTGAAATCAATTTATTTGACTGAAGCTCAATGTATTGAGCAAAGGTACAAATAGTGGTGGGTGATATAATTTACAAGGCAAGCGTAAAAACACATTATATTGCTCAAGGTGATTTGTTCTGTGCCACTTATTTCCAATTATAGACGAAAATATACAGAAAAAGATATCTATAAAACAGTTCGAGTTTTTTAAAAATTCCGATAAAAAAATAGTCTATAAATTACTGTAAATAGAGTTAGTCTTCTGGAGGTCTGTAATCCTGTCGCTCAGGTCGTCTCTATATATGGAATTGGTTTTCATGTCATTACAACTGTCCAAATCATCACAACTATAATATATGTGAGGAATGTCCCCATAGATTTGGCTCCGGTTGTCATCAAATGTTAAATCGTAATCATTTTCATAATAATATTTATATTCTCTGTTTAGACTATTCTTTATCTCATCTAATGTTTTCTGGCGGACAGCCCTTCGGGCTCTCACTGTTATGAATACCAACACTACTATTAGTATAACGCAAATGACCAAACCTATTGCCAAGATTCTAATGACACGTTTTGGTATTGAAATGATGTCTGGATTTTTGGGCACACACTCAGGCTTTTCATACTGAGTGAGTCCATGCCATTTACCACTACTGCACAGCAGTCGTGAGACGCCCTGCAGTCGATAAACTACAGCCTTTTTACCGACTATTCTTGTTCTATTGCAACTGAGCTTGGCCATTTTGCCATTAGGTACACGTATGTCACCCGAGTCCTCCACAATTGCGTCCTCGTATTCAATGATAATATTTTTGTCGATTCTGTCGAATGAAAGGCGTTTACAGTAAGACTTGGGAACACATATGGGAAACTCATCCATCCATTTGCCATTAAGTCCACAACGGATGTGTGTCTTTCCTAAGGATAAGTGTATTTTTAAGAATATATAGTATAGTAATATATTATATGATATTATATTTTATTGAAAATGAATTTATTTTATGAAATATTTTTTATTTTAAATCTAAATTATTTTTTTTATTTAAACATGTTTTAATGTTTTATCTAGTTTGGCTATTAGCTAGAATAATTTATAAAAAAGCCAAAATTAAGAAAATTGATAAATATTTTGATAACAAACAAGTAGAATTTTATATTTTATAAAGGAAATATCAATAAATAAATTGTGATTTATTTCACTTTTTGTATCCTATAAGTGATCTCTCTCTCTCTCTCTCTCTCTCTCTCTCT
>JAQFZM010001414.1:0-18483 GCA_034695785.1 Galumna obvia | reverse complement strand
AATAGGGGAAGATTTATATTTTAATTTGATATTAAGATGTTTGAAATCGGTTAAGAAATAAAAGAACTGCAGTTAATTGAATATCAAAAATTTAAAATAAACAAAAATATTTGATAAGTATATGAATGGGAATATACAAAAATCACTGATTTGCTACTCAATTTACTGCAGTTCTTTTATTTGTTACCCGATTTCAGCCATTTTGATGTCAAATTAAAATATAAATCCTCCTCTTTTAGACAAATATTAAAAATCATCCCAACTCATTAAAATTTAGTGTTGGGCATAAGGTGTTGCATATACTACAATGAGACATAATGCAACCAACCCTAATAAATTTTTCTAATAAAATCCCTCTAAAATAATATTATAGATATGATTCTTTTATATTCTTTTTACAGATTTGAATTCGGATGAGTTATTTTAATAAAGGAATAAATAACTTTTCAAAATTTTACTATTTAGTCAGTATTCCCAAGTTTATTATATTTGCCATGGAGAATTTTTTCAAAATTCTTCAAATAAATATTTTGATAAATTGGTATAGTTTTATTTACAATTTTCAAAATTTATTTATCTTATTTCCTGATTATTTGATTGGATTTTTAGTAAGGCATACAATTTGACACTTTTTAAGATTTCATATTGAATAAGGTTGTTCAAATAAAGTTTTCAGAAAATACTTTTTTCTATTTCCAATTCTGCACATAAAACCTTTTAAAAATTTTAAAATATCTCAAACGGTCTAAGAATGACAAGGTAATTTTTAAAATTTTCACAGATTTTCGGCATATTTTACAAAAATATGTATATTTTAAAAATATGCAAGGTGATTTTCAAACTTTTGTATATAATCTAAACTAGAGCTACTAATGAATCTGTGACTTAATTTTGATTTAAAAATTCCTACTCTAACCTAGTTAAATTAGACAACCCGTTTTAGAAATTATTCCCCCATGTATTGAGAAAGACTGTATATACAATCAATTATTAATAAATTAAAAGTTATTTTAAATGTAACTCATAATTAATTGAATATTGAGTCAACAAATAATATTAAATTGTGTTTAAAAATGGATTTCAATAAAATTTTAAATCAATAAATATATTAAAAAATTAATAATATTAAAAAAGAGAAGTAATCTTAAGTTAATATAATTTAAAAGCTATTCAAATAAGACTCAAATAAGAATAAAAGATAAGAAGTATCTCTGAGACTAAAGAAATTTTATAAATTGTTAAAGAATGGCAATTCATGGATGAGACAAAGTTTTATATGCTATGGAACTGATCTCAAGAGAAGTGGTTAACCACTATTTTATTAATACAAATTAAGTCAAACTTTACTAAATAATTCTCGATATCATTAAAAACTGAATCCTATTGTTCTTTAAGTAATTTTATATCTATTTATATTATAACTTATTATATATAATAAACCAATGGTTTACAAAATATATTAGTCAAACCAATCGAAAAATAAGTTGATTCACCACATTATAATGTTAATCTAAACATTCATCCTTTTATTTTGTTGACGCTAATGATTCTTCACTTCATTTAAAATATATTTGGTTTAATTAATAGTATTAATTTAATACCAAAAATAATCAATTCTTGAGTCCCGTTCTTTAGGCAAAATTATTAGTTATAACTTATAACCAGTGATGGCTTAAGGTCTCGATTAGAAAAAGTTAAAGGCATTTAACAGAGGTTTATCTTATGTTCTAGTCAAGGGTTTACAAATAAAATTATTCAAAATGTGCTGAAGAATGATTATGTTATTTATTTAATTCTAGAATATATCAAATTTATAATCAAAATTTGTTAAAAATTTTCATTTATTTTTTCAAAAGTCAATAAAAATTTGAGACACATTTTATAATATGTAGGGAAAGGATGGAAGTGGGGGGAAGTGGTGGGAAGTGGAGGGAAGTGGAGGGGCAGAAACTACAGAATTTTCGATCGATGGGAGGATTTGTTTTGTTCGTAATGTTTGTCAAAAAGAATAAATATATAGAAATATATAGAAATGACTCACTCCAGGCATAATCACTTTCTCGATATCATTAAAAATTGAATCCCATTGTTCTTTATCTTCTGGAGGGTTTTCCGGCACAAATTCCTTAATATATCCTGGTTGTACTGATGGTAGAACAGGTCTTTGACGAACATTCTCAATGTAATCAGCGATAAAATCGATAAGTTGCCTAGCTGCTTCACGGAATTCGTTTGCATCCATATTATTTACTCCTTTATTGAAAATCCTTTACTATAGAAATAAAATAATTGTAGAAAAAATATATTGACTTCTATTAAATCGTTTTGATTTTAGTGAAGATTTAATTAAACTTTAGATTTAAATTCATTAATGTCTTAATCAGCGAATTAATTATAAAAATTAAGATTTATTATAAAAACTTCAATTAAAGTCTTGTTTCGACTAATTCTTAACGGTTTGACAAAAAATAAAGAAATTATTGATTGAAGACTCACCACAATTTCTCTTCCACTTGAGATAAATGGTTCTGAAGTTTAAAGATATTTAATAGATTATAATTAACTTCGAAGGCCTATACTTTGATTATTAGTTTTGACAAAAACTATATTTTATTAGAATCAGCCTTTAAGTGATGAAAATAATCACAAAATTCAAGGAATTATTAATCAAAAGAATTTGATCCTTAGTCTAAAGTCTTGTGCAGAAACTGAGATACTCTGAAGTTGACACTAATTGTGTCTTCGCCCAAAAGACCGGCGCAATCGATGATACATGACTTGAGAAGCAACAGTTCTCTGCACTTGACATTATCCACTAATACTGTGCCAACACATCTTAATTAACTTATATTACTTCTCATTATTACTATTTTATATTTTATTTTATAATTTTATAATAAATAGTAAACTAATTTTATTCAAATTATTTCTAATATATTAATAAAATATTAGAAAATTATTTTCATTAAAAATATTTTATTTAATAAAAGCTTTTTATTAGTGATATTAAGAATATAGTCTTTTCAGAATACTTTTAGTAAATAATCCGAACAAAAGATAAATCAGAAATAATTTTGTGTTTATATAATGACTCTCAAGAAACTAAAACTCTTTTGATTTATTGGAAAATAAGGAAAACTAGTATTAGAAATGAGCAGAATTTAGTTGTTTATCAATTATCATGTTCCTTTTATGAAAATTACAATTCTTTACAACGGTTTCATTTCTAATGCGAAAAACTTACTACAATTTTACACAGGGATAGGCATGGGGGGGTCTCATGCCCGGCACTCCCCCCTAGGCCGTGAAAATATTGTAACACAAAAATGCAATAAAAAGCTGACCCCCCCTCTTAATTTTCTTATTTATTGAGCTAGCTCAAATTTGAAATTTTTTACCCGAATTCTAGACATAAAATAGTTTAAGATTTTAAATAAAAATTATTTTTATAAAGTTATGATTTTGAATTATTTTCTAAGACTGTAAACTAAACCTCACATACCTTGCCTATCCCTGGTCAGACACAACTCACTTATTATAACTTCTTTAGAGACAGTTGTCTTAAATATAAAATTGGACGGACTTTGAGTTAATTTCTTTGATATAGTGTTGTTTTGTTGTAATTATGATTTCTTGTGATTCCAAATCGATGGAAAAACACTGTATTTAATTTTGAAGTCACGGTTACGTAAACCATATCTCGGCGTCCATTCATCGACTTTAGTTAACTACTCTTTAAAATCGTTAATTTGCTTAACTTTATTTTAAGTAACAAAAATTTATGCAAATTTGCACTTAACTTTTGTCTCCTATCTTTATATAAAAAACTTTATTTTACAGTTTTAAAAATATAAAATATTTAAGATTTTTATATCAAGAAGAACTATGGATCCTTGTTAAGTGTTATCAAGGATCAAGGAAATTCCTCTGCAATCAAGGGGAATCCTTGAAAATCCAGAAGAGTTGGTAACACTAATTAAAGAGCTAGTTTTTTTAAATAAATGAAAAATTTAAATTCAAAACAAGTTTATTCAAATTAGAAATTTAATTAACAAGACAATTTCCTTATTATTAACTTAAATTAATTTAACAGAACAGATTTTATTAAGCATCTTCTATAAATCTTGTTAAATTAAACTCATTATTGTTCATACAACTGATCTTTTCAATCTCTTCTTGTTTATGGCAGGCTTGCAATCAGAAGTCTTGATCAGTTTACCAGGTGTTCGGCTGTTTGCCTTGCTTATGCCACGACCATTGTTTGACCATTCCTTACATGTGACTGAAGTATGTCTTTTTATGTCTCCTCCACATTCGTTATTTTTGTCACAGCAATCCTTGGCCCTTACCGTTACATTATCAACACCAACTTTACATTCAAATAATTGTTCATTATCGCTAATATCATTCCTTCCCCTATTATCATTCATATCCCTTGAATTGCCCTCGTAGGAATCCTGCATCATTCTATCGCCTGTACCTGACCGAGGTACGCATCCCCCATTTCTGCAGACAAGGTTCTGGTTATTACAATTTAAATCAGTCTGACAATTTTGTCCTTGGTCGCCTTGATATTGATTGTTGCCTTGGTCCTGATTGTTGCCTTGATATTGATTGTAGCCCTGGTTCTGATTGTTGCCTAGGTTTGGATTGTAGCCCTGGTTCTGATTGTTGCCTTGGTTGGGATTGTAGCCCTTGTTATGATTGTTGCCTACGTTTGGATTATAGCCCTGGTTCTGATTGTTGCCTTGGTTGGGATTGTAGCCCTGGTTCTGATTGTTGCCTTGGTTGGGATTGTAGCCCTGGTTCTGATTGTTGACTTGGTTGGGATTGTAGCCCTGGTTCTGATTGTTGCCTTGTAATTGATTGTTGCCCTTATTTCCTTGATTGGCCACAGAGACAGGCGTGCAATCCGAAGTCTTGATCACTTTACTACGCTTGACAGGACCACGATCATTGGAATACTCACTACAAGTGACTGAAGTGTACTTTCTTATGTCTCCTCCACATTCGTTTTTGTTGGCACAACAATCCTTGACTTTCACCTTTATAAGACCTTCACTAACAACCTTACATTGAAGTGATTGTTCATTATCGCCAAAATCAGGTTCTTTTTGTTGACATCTCCCATTTCTACAGACAAGATTCTGGTTATTACAATTAGAGTCTATCTGACAATTTTGTCCTTGGTTGACTTGATTTTGATTGTTGCCCCTGTATTGATTGTTCTGTGGTAGAGCTGACCCGAGTTGAGACAACACAAGTGCTGTTGCGACGATTTTCAACATTTTGTGATACTATAAATACGTCTTAATTTTAATAATAATTTTATAATGAAGGCAAATATGTTTTTAATATAATTAAATACAGTGAAACCTCTTTATAAAGAACTTCGATATGACGATTACCTCGTAGTAAAACGGATATTGTAAAGCTACAAATATTTATTTAAAATTATTTCACTAAATTGTTTATGCACTTTCGCCATAATGTTGAGCATAATATACTGCAAAAGGTTGAAAAACAAATTGATAAGCTAATTTGTTGACCATAAAAAATGAATTAGATAATTTTAAAAAGAACGCCAAAATGAGCATGCGTAAAAAATTTTAACATTTATTAACGTTAAAAATAATTTTATTCAATAGAGACAAGCTTAAATATGATCAAATTAGATCACTATTATTTATCTATAGTTAAATATTTATTAAGTATAAGTTGTGTTTATCCCTGGGGTAATTCTGACCCCTTTCACAAATATGACTTCAATTTTAGTTTTCCTGACACTCCTTCTCTTTCAACATTATATTTAAAATCGTAATTTAATTACAATTTAATGTAAATGTGATTATAATGTTATGTAAATACAGTGTAACATCTTTATAGCGAACATTGATATAAGAAATATATTATAAGGAGGGTTTTGTTAGGCCACAAAAGATATTTACAACTGTTTCACCAAATATGGTATGCCCTTTCCCCAAATATTTTCATATAAAGGCAATTCATATTTGAAATGGATTCAATTTCCGCTAATACAAATTTTTATATACCTATTAAATTATTTCACGTTTGTGAACGCATAGATTTTGGATGCTTTATTCATTTTAATATCCATTCTAACAAACAGTGGTATATTATTTGATATGAAATCATTAAATTAATTCACTAATATAATCTTTTTAAAAATGAATATGGCGTCCGAAATTCATACGTCTATAAAGGTGAAAAGCTTTGTGCAAATAGTACGTCCGTCATTATTGATTTACATTTTGCAGTCATGCTTTATGTACTATAATTTATCAAAACATATAGTTTACAAAAAATATGTCTTTGAATAAATTTATATTAAATAGCAAACATACTATTCGTATAATTGAAAATCAAATAGTGTAATAGTGGCCATTAGATTCATTTTAAAGATGAGTTGCCTTTAATTATTTGCAAGTGGATCAACAAAAAATAAGCTAAAATTGCTTGCCACAAAAATTAGATTAAACAACAGAATAAGAACCAAAAAATGAGCATGTTAAATTAATGTAAACATTGATTAAATTTTAAATTGAATTAATTTATAAGGAAGCAATATTAATCATCAAGGTAGATCTTTATTATAAATTAATATTAATTTTTAAATTTCAATAAAGAAATCTTTTCTGCTGGTTTTATGTTGCAAGAATAAATCTCCACAGTCATTATCAAACTAACATCTTTGATCTGTTTAATCGTTGAGGACAAACTGACCACTCTCTCTTTCACAATTATAATTACAATCTTTGTTTTTCCGGCACTCCTTCTCTTTTTCCGTTATCTTTTGGAAGCATTGATTGTTTATACAGAGTACATTTTCGCATTGTTGGTCAAACTTGCATAGCTGCTTTTTGAATCTACGTCTTTTGCAATATAAAAAATAAGGTGATCCCTCTTCTTTACTCCAAAATCTATTTTATATTTTGCACTCATTTTCATCTTTAACCCTTGGAGGTCACTTTAAAAAAACGACAATAAATGGATTCGTGATTCAAATTTTTGCTTGCTTTCAATGTATTACTATTCATTTTATATATTGATGCGCGCTTCATAAAACATTTGTCGGCATTTAGTGCTAAACTTAATAGGTTTTTAATCATGAAGCAGTGATGAAATGCGTTTAAAACTGTAGTAGCAGTGTGTAATAGCAGTGACTCTGTAGTGGTAACGGTTCTTTACCCCGGTTAAGTTTACATTCCTTTGTTCTTTGCTTAAAACGCTATACAAATCCGTCTACAGTACATTTTTTGTCGTCATAACATATAAATTTCATTTTCTTAGCCCAGAGGACTGTCCCGACCAGAGCTACAAATATAAGCGATGCCATGATTTGCGCCATTTTGTTTAATGGCGCTTGAGTTCGAGTAAACGGTTAATTCTTTTCTTAAAAATAGAAAATATAGTTTTGAGTATCAAATTTCGGGTTTGAATCTGTCATTAAAGGGTAAAAATGGTTAATCTCTTAGTAACGCAAAATTATAAATTTCAAACCATAGAGAAACTTACTTTTGCATAATAGCTAAAGGCCCTTGCTATAACATACTTTTTAATTCCTAATTACCATTAAAAATACATGGGATGAATAGACACTTTATATAACTTTTTACAATTATACTAGAACATTATATTTTATTATTATTTGAATAGATTGTTTCATTTAGGATTCCTAATTTTATAATGAGTTTTATAAAAATTAATAGTAGCAAGTTCAAGTCAAAACAATTTTATTAGAATTATAGTTTTAACCAGGCATCTTTAATAACAATTTAAATTCTCCATGGCACAAACCATCTTTGCATTTTTTATGTATCTTGGTATCTTTGCAATCATCGTCAGTATCGCAAGAGTGTTTATCGGAGACGGGACCACAATATTGACTATGAAACATTTTATTACCCGGACATGTGGCCCGCCCTTTTTTGCTCTCAGTTATAGCCTTTGTCCCACATTTTTTGCCATATTCTACGCAACACTTTTCACCTTTTAAATGAACAAGAGGGGAACCTCTATCTTCGAAACATTCAATGCCTTTGTCATCTTCATCGTCCTTTTTATTCTTGCTCTTATCTTTTCCTTTATCTTTTTCAACACACTTTCCTTTTACACATTTTTGGATCACTCCTTCAATTGTGCATTGGCTATCAAATTTACATTCTGTTTTCTTATCCTTGCTCCCTTTTTTATCCTCGCCCTCTTCATCCTTGCTTAACATTTTATCCTCTTCCTTATCCGCGTGCCTATTGCTTAGAACACATTTTCCATTTTGGCACTCTTTGTTTTTGTTTTTGTTTTTGTTTATATGTTTACAGTATTCATCGTTAGGACACTTATCTGCATTTGTGTTAACACATTGACTATTGAAACAAATCATTTTCGTAGTTTTGTTTCCTTTGCAGTCGTCCTTAGATTCACATAACATCCAATCGCTTTTAACACACTTTTTTGCCTTACATTCAAGCATTTGGTTGGCCTTGCTAAAACATTTAGAGTGTGAAGAGCAGTCTTTCCCTTTTTTCCCTTCACTATCTGTGTCCTCATCTTCTTCTTCTTCTTTTTCAGTTGTTGTGGTTTCATCTTTGTCATCTTCAGTTTCGACACATTCCCTTTTTTTGTTACAGACCTCTCCCTCTTCACAATCATCGTTTACTTTACAGGACAGGGCTGACCTGGCCAAAGCTAAGAACAAAAAAAATGCTAAAATTTTAAACATTTTTTAATAAATGGCGTTTGAAAACTAAAAAAAATTATTATTTTATTATAAAAGCAAATATGTTTTTAAATATCAAATTTCACTTTTAAATTGGTATCGGCACAAATTAAAGTAATTTTAAAACTATAAGGATGCTTTTCAAAGTTTCCCAACTCCTTAGAATCTTTTATATCAGATTAGCAATAAAAATTTGTGGCCCTTTTTTAACTTCTTTTAAATATCATTAACTAATACATTAAAAAATAAACCCTATAATATTTTTAATATATACAATGATTCACCCTTGCTTAACGTTGTTTCATGGTCAAAACTCTATTATAATGAAAAGGTAGAGACCGATGACTATCAATAATGTTTGAAAAATCAAACAAAACATTCTTTCTTTAGATATAGTATTTATACAAATGGAAATTTAATTTTCAACATAATTTATAATTGAAATATTTGCTTGACCATATGTTTAAGCGCGCATTTTAAATAGTCCTATCCCTATATCAAATATTAAATTAAAAATTATTAAAACATTTTTAGTTCAAAATATTTAAGTTAATTTTTTTCCATTATTCATAATTAAGATCAGGGTTGACTAATAGGGAATATCTCGAAATTTCGCCTGGAATACCAAAATAAACAAAATATCCCATGTGATTTTGAAACTTCAACATTAGCGCCTATAGGCAAACACAAATTTAAGGGTCAAGGTGGTATTTTGTTCAAAAAACAACCCATGTGACTCTTTTCTTTAGCCAACCTAGATTAAGTTGATAAATTTTAATTATTTTTAATTTTCAAATTTTAATTTTTGAAAAACTAGATACCTAGTAAAATTAGGTCTACATAATACAATCCATGTTAAATAAAACCAAAATCAAAATTATATCATTATACTTTATCTACAAGAACAAGGTCCAATGAGGCTCTCCATTCCTAGGAAGTTGACCAAAAAACTCGAAAACATTAAGATTAAAATGGGTTATACTAGCCTGTTTGCTTTTAAAAATGAGCTTGGATCAAGTGAAATGTTTATCAGCTCTACAACAAAAATTTATGTAAAACATAAACATTTTACGGCCAATAAAAATTCACAAGTTTATTTTGATTTTACACAAAAAATTGGCATGATAAAAATTAATTATTGGGTATATTATTAATTTTATAATTATACAAATTAAAATATGACCAAGTAAAATTAACAATATTGATAATCAACTTATAAAATAATCTTAAAAAGTGCTCTATGCAAATTTATGAAGCTAGTTCAATTTTACATTCTTCTTGCCTCTACTAAAGGGATTCTTACCAGTAGAACCATGTAGAACATTGGTTGTGCTTGCTGCACCATCGATATACCCAGTTCTCTTTTAAACACTGGTCATCAGTCAAACAGAGTCTCTCATCGCTGGCAACACATCGACTCTTTTTGCACTTCCGCTTTCGGTTTCCACTATCATAACAATCGAGGTTTTGACTGCACTTCTCCGCACATTGACCCTTCACACATCGTTGTACCTTTTTGTTGATTGTACACTCTTGGTCAAATGTGCAACATAGGATTGACCCGACTAGAGCTAAAACTAGAAGAGTTGATACTTATTTAAACATTTTATTTATTGCGTTTGAATTTAATTAAATTTCTGTTCCCAATATAAACAAATATGTTTTAATATAATTAATGCGGGCTTCGCTTATACCCTGCTTATTCTTTGTTTATTACTTGTTCATATTACATTGGGTTTAAGGATTGTTTACAGACTAAGTATAGCAAATAAGAATTGGGTACTCCTTTCCTGAAATTTTATTATAAATATATTTTAAAATAAAATACTAAGAACTTAAAATAAATTAACCTTTCCCTTTTTCTTGTACTATAGAATTTTGATCTTGTTAAATAAGACAGATAATTTTGAATTTTAAAGAGAAAATAAGCATGCTACAAACCAAACATTATAAGGAATAAATAAGTTTAAAAATAAAAATTTAAATATTTATTTAATAGAAAAATGCAACATGATCATGGAAGATTATCATTAACAAGCAGATAATTTTTCTTTAACAGTTATCATTGATAGCATTGGTTTGATTTGTTTATTTTTAATTCAAAAATTTCAAAACTCGATTCTACTTTCATTCGGAAATTTGTTTTCAGATTAAAATTTTATAATTAATTAATAAATAATTCACTTAATATAAACTCCTATTAAGAGATAAATAAATTATTACCCAATTTTCTATAATTATTGTTGACAATATTAAATAAATAAATGCCATAATTAGCAAGATAAGATTTTATTAAACTTAATAAACTTGAGATAAAATTTAATACATAACTTGAGATAATAGATAAGAACTTAAAGAGAGATAATTCTTAAGATATTATTCTTTATTTTTTAAATAAAAAAATCTTTTAATAACAGATTTATTATCGTTTTGTTAGTAATGAAACAAATTTACTGAAACAACAATGAAGTGGTTCTTTGTTTCCGCCAATTTTTTCTGCTGTAAGCCATCAACTTTCAATAGTTAATATTTATTAATAAAGTATGATCTAGATACTTATGCTGACACAATTAAAACACAAATGTTAACAGAGCATGGTTTTGGATGAAAAAACCAAGCCTGAAGTTTAAAGTTTTCAAGATCAAAATAAAGAGCTCCTTGTTAATTGTTTTGGAAAACACATTGAGCTTTAACAATGGTCGAGAGCAAGTTAGTTTATTATTAATTAAGAACTAATTTGTTTCATTTTATTAATCTTTATTTTACCCTTTTCACCACATATAACAATATATTATTCGAAATAAATTTGCAAGTTAAATTCACAATTCTAAACAAATTTATTCAATTTAGAAATCGAATTAACAAGACAATTACTTTATTAAATTTATTAAAGATAGCACATATTTTTACTGCATTTTTTATACTTTTTGTTGTTTTTACAATCATTGTTGTTAACACAATTGATCTTATCGGTGATGATCTCGCAATTCTCAGTTTGATATTTTTGTTTGTTTACATTTTTTAATGGTCCAGCAAATGGAGCCACTTCAGCGGACCAGGCTGTACACTCGATTTTAGATGGCTTGTTTAAAATGTGCTTTAATATGTCTTCTCCACAATCATCCCCGACACAGCAATCGTTGATATTGAACCTTACTTTAAGTATAACATTTTTCATCTTACATTCATAGAATTGCTCATTCTTTTCCCTATCATCATTGTGCTTCTTATCCTTGTCTTTATCTTTAATGACACACAATCCTTTGATACAGTCCTGGACCACTCCTTCAATTGTACAATCTTTGGGACTTTTACATTTCGTTTTCATATCTTTGCTCCCTTTTTTACCCTTTTCATCCTGACCTTTACTCAGCTCTTTACCCTTGTGCCTATTGCTCAGAACACACTTTCCATTTTGGCACTCTTTGTTTTTGTCTATATGTTTACAGTATTCATCGTTGGGACACTTCTTTGCTTCTGGGTCAATACATTGATTATTGAAACAATCAATTTTTGTTTTATTCTTTACTTCGCAGTCATCCAGAGATATACATAACATCCAATCGCTTTTAACGCACTTTTTTGCCTTACATTCAAGCATTTTATCGTACTTGCTAAAACATTCAAAGTTTGTATTTCCATCGCAGTCTTTTCCTTTTTTGCCTTTACTTTCTGTGTCCTCATCATCTTCTTCTTCTTTTTCAGTTGTTGTGGTTTCATGTTTGTCATCTTCAGGTTCGACACAGTCACCATCTTTGTCACAGACCTCTCCCTTTCCACAATCCTTGTTTTTTTCACACGACAGGACAGACCCGACCAGAGCTAAAAACAAAAAAATTGCTAAAATTTTAAACATATTCTAATTAATGGCGTTTGAGAACAAACATAAATTATTATTTTATTATAAAAGCAAATATGTTTTTAAATATCAAATTTCACTTTTAAAATGGTATCGGCACAGATTAAAGGGATTTTAAAACTATATAGATGCTTTTCAAAGTTTCACTTATAATCTATTATAGCAAATATTATATTAAAAATTATTAAAACAATTTTTAGTTCAAAATATTAAAAACAATTTGTTTTCTTATTATTCATAATTAAGACCAGGGATGACCAATAGGGAGTATCACAAAATTTCCCCTTGAACTGCAAAATTGACAAAATTCTCCTTGGCATTTTGAATATTTAACATTAGCGTCTATAGACAGAAATTTATCGTTAAAGAATTTTTTAAAATATATGTGGCGGCTCCTCCTCTAATAATATAAATTACAACTTTTAATTCAAAATCTAATTAAGTTTTAGTTAATATAAGTTGTAATTTGTGTAATGGGGAAGGAGCCATCACATATATTCTTTAAAAAAATCTTTAAGGGGGTATTTTGATCAAAACAAATCCCTGGGGCTTTTTCTTTAGCCATCACTGATTAAGACAATAAATTTGAATTATTGTTAATTTTCGAAAATTTAATTAATGAAAAACTAAATGCCTAGCAAAACAAACTTTATCATTATACTTTATCTACAAGAACTTGGTCTAATGAGGCTTTACATTCCTAGAGGTTGACCAAAAAACTCGAAAACATTCCGATTAAAATGGGTTACCCTTGCTTTGATTGCTTTTTGAAAATGAGCTTGGATTAATTGAAATGTTTATCAGCTCTTCAACAAAAATTTATATAAAATATTTAACGGCCAATAAAAACGTACAAGTTAAATTTTTATTTTACAAAAAAAATAAACATGTTACAAATTAATTATTGCACTTTATTATTATTTTATAGATATAACCAAGTTAAATTAACATTATCGATAATCAACTTATAAAATAATCTTTAAGAGTGCTCTATGCAGATTAATGAAGCAAGTTCAATTTTACATTCTTATTGCCTCTACTAAAGGGATTTTTAGAACATTGGTTGTGCTTGCTGCACCAACGATATACCCAGTTATCTTTTTTACACTGGTCATCAGTCAAGCAGAGTCTCTCATCGCTGGCAACACATCGACTCTTTTTGCACTTCCGCTTTCGGTTTCCACTATCATAACAATCGAGGTTTTGACTGCACTTCTCCGCACACTGACCCTTCACACACCGCTGTACCTTTTTGTTGATTGTACACTCTTGGTCAAATTTGCAGCATAGGATTGACCCGATCAGAGCTAACACCAGAAGAGTTGATACTATTTTAGACATTTTATTAATTGCGTTTGAATTTAATGAAACTTCTGTTCCCAATATAAACAAATATGTTTTAATATAATTAATGCGCGCTTCGCTTATACCTTGCTTATTCTTTGTTTATACCTTGTTCATATTACAGTGGGTTTAAGGATTGTTTACAGGCAAAGTATAGCGAATAAGAATTGAGTACTCCTTTCCTGAAATTTTATTATAACTATTTTTTTTAATATTTTAAAGATAAGAACTAAGAACTTAAAATACAGTTAACCTTTACTTTTTTTTCTTTATTTTAGAATTTTGACCATGTTAAATAAGACAGATATTTTTGAATTTTACAGGGAAAATAAGCATGTTACAAACCAAATATTATAAGGAAATTCAAATAATAGTTTAAAAATAAATATTTAAATATTTATTTAATAGAAAAATGAAACATGACCAAGGAAAATTATTATTAACTAGCAGATAATTTTTCTTTAACAGTTATCATTGATAGCATTGGTTTGATTTGTTTATTTTTAATTCAAAAATATCAAAACTCGATTCTACTTTCATTCGAAAAATTGTTTTCAGATTAAAATTTTATAATTAATTAATAAATAATTCACTTAATATAATATAATATATTCTTATTAAGGGATAAATAAATTAAGACTTATTTTTCTATAATTATTAGTTATTAGTTTAAAAGCTAATATTTATAGAAAACAATATAGAGTAAATAAATGTCATAATTAGCAAGATAAGATTTCCTTAAACCTAATAAACTTGAGATAATTGATATGAACTTAAAGGGAGACAATTCTTAAGATATAATTCTTTATTTTTTAATGAAAAACACATTTAATAACAGACTTATTATCGTTTTGTTAGTAATGAAACAAATCTATTGAAACAACAATGAAATGGTTCTTTGTTTCCGCCATTTTTTTCTGCTGTAAGCCATCAACTTTTTAATAGTTAATATTTATTAATAAAGTATATGATCTAGGTACTTATGCTGACCCACTTAAGACACAATTGTTGAACAGAGCCGTGGTTCTGGATCAAAAAATCAAGGTTGAAGTTAAAAGTTTGCAAGATCAAAATAAAGAGCACCTTGCTGTTTTACTTCAGGATGAAGAGAAGAGACTCTTAACTCTAACCGAGGAATTGAAGAACACATCGGAATCGGATTGGATTAAGACCTCTAATATCGAGGAACAATTAATTACTTTAGAATATAGAGTTACACAAGAGGTAAGAATAAAATGATCTAGGTTATTTTGTATACCATTAAACTTACCTTGGTAATATTATAGATAAATATGCTACAAAAAGATATCATAACTCAAGAATTGTTGATAAAAAATGCTACAATTCTTAAGCAAATGGTAACTGAAGAGATAGTTATCCTTGAAAAGACTGAAGGGTCAAACAGAGTGCATGCATTAGAGGCCGCCCGAATGCTCAGACGTGAAGAACATAGACTCGAGGAAATGATTCAAGAGTTGAGTAAAACACAGAACCAGAGAAGACTCGAAGAATTATTAGTCCAATTGAGAACTCTTGATATCAGACTCTATGAGACACTAAGAAATCTTCATTATAAAGGTCTCACCTCAACCACCCATTCCATCACACATCCAACTACTGCACACCATAATACTGTTAAGCCTACTATACCTCATACCGTGAAGCCATCCTCAGGAACTACTCTTAGTCCAACTCAAATGAAAGACTTTCTCCTGAAAAGGTCGGCACAATTGGAACTGAGTTTTAAGTCTGAAATCGCAAAACTAAAACAAGAGAACAGAACTTCTCAGGTCTTAACCCTTCAAAACCTCGAACAGGAAGTACTCAGAATTTCAGACAGAGTTAAGAAAACCTCTGAAGTGGATATCCTTCAACTTCTTGAGTCTGAACTCTATTGGTTAGAGACCAGACTATCCGTTGAACTCCAGGCAATTGAAGCCCAGAGACAACGGACTAATAGTTTGGTAACAATAGCTTCAGCTCTTAAGAAACAAATCGCTGCCATTTTGAAAACCATAGCCAACACTCCGGTCGGTAACGCACTGTTGGAAGAGTCGAAAACATTGGATGAGATCATCGCTCGTCTGAAGAATGCAAAGGAAGACAAAACTATCGATGATTTGGAACTTCAACTGATTTGGGCTGAAAAGA
Organism: Galumna obvia; assembly: GCA_034695785.1. Classification (NCBI taxonomy): domain Eukaryota; kingdom Metazoa; phylum Arthropoda; class Arachnida; order Sarcoptiformes; family Galumnidae; genus Galumna; species Galumna obvia. The sequence goes on along the minus strand of JAQFZM010001414.1, from coordinate 2,392 downwards.
GAATCAACGAAGAACTCAGACCCTTAGCTGTGACTACAGTCAAACCCTTTTAATCAAAACTTATTTAATAAAATTACTTAGAAATCGAATGATTTATATTAGAATATGAGCTTGGTTAATTTTGTAGCAAATAATTTTAAATAAAGTGATATTCAATGCAAATACCTTGGCTATTGTCACAATGATCTTGTAATTAGATTTTGAATAAATGGAATAAAAGAATTAATAACTATAAAAATATTATCCAATAGAATATATAAAACAATTAAACAAATTTAAAAAATACACTTATATTGCGTTCTATTGATTTCATTTCAACACAATTAAGATCAGTAAAAATTAGACCAAAATAGTGCAAAATTGCTTAAGAATTAATTGCTTACTCATATGATGAGTGTCAGAATAGTTAGAGTTACTGTAACTATTCTGTACTCTGTAAACGGCTATCAAGCAGTTCTTTCAAAATGTTTAAATACATTTCAAAGAACTATGATTTATGGTATTATAGTTTATATTTAAATTAAGAAAAAATTTGAATATAATTCTTAAATAATTAAATTATCATTTTTTTCCTTTATTAATTAATAAAATAAAATTTTAAAGCAACTAGTTAATGTTTTTTGTTTATTTGTAAAGATTTAGGATAGGACAATTTCAAATTTTCGCTTGAAAATATAAGCTAGTGAAAAGTAAATCCAGAAAAGATGCTGGAAAAAATAGAACCTAATAAAGTTTATTCGATTAGTTTTTAAACCTTTTAAAAACATTATTGATTGTCATCGGTCAATATTTTCTCTTTATAATTGAGATTTGACCATGAAACATCGTATTGTAAGGGTGACTCATTTAATATATATATATATTTATTAAAGGGTCTATTTTTTTAATTGAACTTGGTAATAGTATTTAAGAATGAAAATAAAAGGCACTAAAATAGGTACTATTTATCCGATTGTTAGTAAAGATCAATGATGAACTAGATAATTTGTTGGCTATAAAAATGAATGAAATAACTTTAAATTTTATTCATTCCTATCAAAATAAGCAAGCTAAAAAATGTTGAGCAATGAAAAAAAGTTAAAATATCTTTATTTTATCAAAAAAAAATATTATCAAGTTACATTATCATCAAAATGATTAAACTTTTTAACAGAACATGCAAGTTTTATAAAGCATGTTCATTTAAATATTTTCATCCTCTGACGTGTAAAAGACCTTTACAATTGTTTTCCTCTTTGTCGCACTTTTTATGTAGCTTGTTCTTTTTGCAGTCATCGTCAGACTTACAGAGCTTGTGACCACTTTCAACGCATTTTCCATGTTTGCACTTCCAATAAATGCCCTTGTTATAACAATCGATGTTTTTCGAGCAATGGTCGCCGCCTACTGGGCTAGCAATCACCTGAGTCATCACAATTGCAGGATGAATTGCAATTACTTGACTTTGGAGATTTTCACATTTGCCACCGACACAACGCTGTACCACTCCGTTGATTGTGCACTCGTTGTCGAATTGACAGCACATTACGGATCCAACCATAGCTAAGACCAAAAGAGTTGCCACGATTTTAGACATTTTGTTATTTTTTGCGTTTGAATTGTAATTAACTTTATTTATTCTGTTCTCAATTACATTAAATATGGTTTAAGTATTAAATATCAATTTGGAAAACATTTTTATAATGCATGGCAAATAGGGGGTATTACCTAGTACATCCTTAAACCGGAACAGATAACCTCATAATAAAGCATAAAATCATCAAAACAGTTTTTAAGTTAATTTTTTTTCTCTAATTGTCTTGAAATGTTTATAAAAAAATATTTTGTCAAAAATTCTAAGTTTTTCATTAAATTTGATAAAATTATTTTTAAAATGATAATTGTATTAATATAAGAGGGAAAACGACTTATATATGATTATTTGCATTTTTTCATAATTTTCAAAATACCCTGTTATACCTACCTTTGACCGAGTTCATTTGCCATCAATGCTTTTAATGCACATACAAATTGAATGAATCATTTCCTTAGAAATTAATACACAAATTAAATTAAATCTATGTTTTCAATGAAAGAAAATGTGTATTTAAATATGCATTTAATTATCTAGGCCATTTAATATGTAAAGGTTTATACATTTATATTTTAACATAATTTGAATGAAAGTGTTTAACATATAAATATAATACTTACATCAATAAATAATACAGGGTCCGCCAGAAAGTCTTAGCACAATATTGTAGCGTAAGGGAACATGAGGTAGCTCTCGGTATTACCCGAAAAAAAGTTAAATTGAGTTTTTATGTTTGAAAAGGTAAATAAATAAAGTTTTGACAGTTGTTTGAGCTCATCATTTAAAAATTTCCATTATATACAAGTTAATATCCAAAGT
>JAQFZM010001413.1:0-18485 GCA_034695785.1 Galumna obvia | reverse complement strand
AACCGACCCTTTCTTTATATGTTAGTCACTAAAAGCGAAGACAATAAAATCGATTCCATCCTTTTTATCGGTGAATGCAATAATCCTAACCTTAATTAAACTAAATATGGTATAACTTATTATTATTATTCATTCCTTGTTATCAATAATTTATAAAATTAATAGTTTTAGACTTTGAGTCGACAACAGATGAAATGTTATTACTTTTAATTTAGAAATTCTTGCAACCATTTAAACTTTAAAGTGTTTGTACCATGTTTATTTTTTCAGATGTTAACCCTTAATAATTTTTCTAATAATAATTTTAATCTTTATTTCTTTGTATCATGGTTAACTCTATATTATAAAGAAAGTAATGAATTAACTTATTATTATATTATTATTAAATAAAATTTAGTAAATTATAAACATTTTTAATATTCCGTATTATTTGTGGGAAAACTTAAAATAGTTTTTATATCTATTGTTATCATAAGATTAATTCAAATTAAATGATTTAATTTTATAAATTAAAAAATGAATTATTTATTGACTTAATTTCATTTTGATATGAATTTAAATTATTTAATAAATGAATATTAAATTTTAAAAAAATTAAATTATTGATCGATAATTAAAACATTTAGGAATTAGTTATTAAAGTATAATGAATAAGTACTTAATAAATGATATAAAAATAAAATATTGAAATAAATTATAATCTAGATGGTTTGTTTAAATTCTAAAACTTTATTATATAAAATACATAATTATTTATATAAATGTTTAAAAATGATTTACATTTAAATATTAAATTAATAATAAAATTAAAAACAAAAAAAGATAACCGCCCCCGGGTGGGCTCGAACCACCAACCTTTCGGTTAACAGCCGAACGCGCTAGCCGATTGCGCCACGGAGGCTGTTGTGTATAGTATTGTAAATTGAGCAAGGCAAGTATTAAGTCTTATTAGATGAATGAAATTCAAACTAAATATATAATTTAATTGAAAACATTAATTTAGAAATAAGCAAGGTCATTATTAATCATTATTTATTTTAATTTATTTTAATTTTTATTAAATTATTGTAAAATTATTGTCAAACAAATCATTACTCAACTCAAGTGTTGAACAATAGTTGACGTAATTGTTGTGAGGATTGCATCAGACAACCAGTGGTCTTGACATGACTTAACCCAAAACAAGAACCGAAACCCAATTTTCAAATAATTAAAGTTTTTAATTAATTTGTCTTTAATTTAAAGGGAAAACATAATAATCAGAAAAATGTATTCTTCGCTAAAATTATGGAATTGTTTTTGTAAAACAAGACTAAATAGGTTTGAGTCAATTAATCGGACACTGAGCACAAGTAATGCCGTTTCCAATTCACCGATGGCTCAACTCAGGCGTAAAACTGGTTATGCTTTCAGTCTTTGCAGAAAAGCTTTAGAACTGCACTCACAGGACATCGAAAGGGCTGAACAATGGCTTCGGGCAGAGGCAGCCAAACAAGGATGGGAAAGGGCTCAGAGGGTCAGTCAAAGACCAACTTCTGACGGACTAATTGGTTAATACGAAAAGAGTTTCACTTCTTTACTAACTTTTTTTTAAACTAATGTTAAGGTGTGTTGAGAGCACCGGACAAACGAATGGTTGCGATGTTGGAACTCAATTGTGAAACAGATTTTGTGGCCCGAAATCAGTTATTCACTGAATTAACCGCTTCTTTGACTAAAACTTTAGCCCAAAGAATGCCATCCGTTGCCGACTCCGGAGAACAACACTCAGACAGTGGTTCTGTTATTAGCAAATGGCTCTTTACTAGTGAACAGATGACCACTTTATGTCCCGAACTCATTGTTGACGCCATCGGAAAATTGGGAGAAAACATTAAATTAGCGAAAGCCTGTCTCGTGAACACCGGTTCTGAACCCGATATTCATCTCATTGGTTATACCCATGCAGTGGGCGGTCGAGTCATGTCTTCTGATCATTCGGTCCTTTTGGGAAAGTATGGGACAGTTGTCGCTCTTAAAGCCGGTATTTGAGACAAAGTTTTAGTAATTTTTTAAAATTTGATTTGACTTTAGGGCCGATAATCAACGAATTGGGTGAAGACATTACCAAAACTGAAGAAGAAATTGAAGAAATTGGAAAACAATTGTCTCAACACATAATTGGGTTAAATCCACAAACGATTGAACCGAAGGTCGGCGTCGAAGGCTTTAAAGACGAGGAATCGACGGCTCTTTTAGAACAACAGTTTGTTTTTGATGACGACCTGACTGTTGGCCAATACCTCAAAGACGCGAATATTAGAGTTTTAGATTTCATTCGTTTCGAGTGTGGAATCAATTAATTTCAAAACTTTTAATCATTGATTTATATTTTATTTAATTTTTCTTTAAATTAATAAATATTTGACTTCAATTGTTTTTGAGATAAAGTGAGAACTTTTTAATCATTTCTTTTGTAAAATTCAACGAATATAAATGCTTTACAACAGATTCTGTGTATATCTTAATTAGGGTATAATTACAATAGAATCTATTGAATAGACATATACATTTACTAGATATACTAACTCAATTATTTTTATTGTAAATTTTATTAAAGGTTTATTCAAATATTAATTACAGTTAAAGCAATTGGTTTTTCACTTATTTTAATGAGTAAGTATTAATAAATTAGTTTCTGTTATAGTGGAACTAATTTGAACAAGGTAATTGAAAAGAATGATCAGATTGGGTGAGAGAATTGGTTTAATATTGATTTAATAATTATAATGAAAATATTAATTTAATGATTATATATTTAAGATTCAATAAATGATTGACAATCAATTAATAGTCAATAAAATTAAATAAATTGTTTTTAAAATACAAATTGAAATGAAATCAGTTTTTAAACATTTATTTAAAAGTTATTTAATTTATAGATTAATTCATTAATCTTTAGATATTAATTATTAAATTAATTAGGAAATTTACTGTAATTTAGTGACAAATATTTCTTAAATACTTTCAAATTCAAATAAAAACTTAATAACTGTACAATATATGACTGATAATTATTGAGAATATCATCATATTATCAGTAATTAATCTAATAATTAATCAAATGATTATTTCTTTTAAGAAAGTTCTTTTAAAAAATAATCATTTGACAAATATTTCATCTATTTAAATATTTATTAAAATGCCCTATTAGAAATGGAATGCCTAAATCATTACTAATAAGAATAGGTTTTATTAAATTAATAATAAATTGAATTCTATTTGAATTTGTTTTTTAAAAAACATTCCGATTAGAAATACTACTAAACATATTCTAATTTGTAATGATTTAGACATTCCTTCGCTATTCTCTGTACAATCGAAACAATTGTCTCAACGCATGTCATCAATCAATTGATATATTAATTGTTAAACACTTTTCTATTCATTTTTCAGTTATTCGTCGAAGAGTTAACTTTAATTATTTTATTTTATTTAAATTCAATTTACTTCAGTTTTAATAAAATGAATTCAAAGCTATTCATTGTTTTATTATTTGTACTTTCGATGAGTTGTGTGTCATTGTCTGCATCTCTCGATCCGAGTATTTCATTCAATTATTACAAATTATTTAATAATTTATAATTTTTAAGGACGACTATTATTGCCTCCATATCCTGGCAATAGAACGGTCTGTGACAGAGAAGATCCCATATGTGGCGGACTCTCCCGAATAATTTATACAAATGTCGGAACAACAGTTCTAAGTAATACTCCACCTGACACACAACCAGTTCTGGTAATGTGGTGGCCGACTCCAACAGAACCCAATGAATTTGATTCTTCATGAACTACGAGCCCAAAACCATAATCCTTTAACAAGTGTTGTCAGTAACAATACACATACCAAGATTACAATATAAAAATTACTTATTTTAAACTTAATATTTGAGAAATAATCGTTATGATCTTAGCTCTTTTGAATAGCCTGAGGTGGGATGGAGTTGAAACTTGCCATGAGATGCTAAGATGACAGCCCTAGTCATTGTAAAAACTCCATCCAGGGTACGACACCTTGTTAGGTTCTTGTGGGATGGCAATTGCTGGCCCACCACATACATCGCGTTATTAAGTGCCGGAAGGAAACACTGTTAAGTACAGTGCTGTCCATCCTTTCGGTAAATGATAGCCTTTCGGTATGGCCAGGAAAGGCATTTAAGAATTTTTGCCAAAAGATCTTATATTTTTGACAATAGATGTCAGACTATGTATTAAAACTCGATTAATATTAATTTCTCTGTTTTTATATATTTTTTTGAATTTATTTCAAAATATTCCAAACGATGAAATTCTAAACACTTTTGATTCATTAATTAAAATCTATTAAATTGAATTAATTTTATTGAAGTCTTTACGTTTAAAAACTGCAATCAATTCATTTCTAATATAAAATTGTTTTCTATTAATTAAATTAAAAGAAAATTGTATTTTAAAGTCACTAAAATTTTTAGTAAATTAGTTGATAGATATGTTTTTAATAAATTTGAAGTAAATCTTTTCCTATAATCGATAAAAATGAATTTGGAACTTGGTCATTTTGAAATATTAGTTTATTTAAATTAAATTGAGAACATCTAGACAATTCTCTTGATAATTTAACACTTTTTTTTTAAATTAGAGGAAGAATTTTTTAGAAAAAGAATCACTTTTATTGATATTGAGTTAACTCATCGATTAAACATTATTTTATACACAGAATTGTATTCAATCTAAAGATACAAATGTTGTCGAACTGTGTCTACACTTAAGATATGTATTTAGATATGACTTAATTATACAAAAAGAAAATATTGTAATCAAAATATTATAATAATTATATAATTATTATATTTATTTAAATTAAGAATTTGAGTATAAAATCAGAATTAAGAGACATTAAAACTTCTGTATAACCACTTTAACAGAAAATTACAAAATATGAGCAATTATTATATCAAAATGAGCTTGTTTATTTTGTCTAAAAGGCTGTACACCTTCAGTCACTTTTATGGCACAATCAATGTCTCTTAAGTTAGAAATGGTGTGAACTACTCTTTTGGCAAATATATTATATATAAATTCTTATTAGTTATTAAACTAATATTGAATCAAAAGGACAGGTGTTTTACACGTCGAGAGGCATTTTTTTCTCATTACTCATTGAAGGGTCGTCTGTTGTCTCTTCAGTTCCGGCGGAGTCGAAGCCTTGACTCGTTTGGTATTCATGATATCGTTGAAGACGTTTAAGTCTAATACAAGTGACGATCGCACAGATACTCAACATTAACATCAAAATGAGAATAAGAGTCAGAATAAATATAGGAGTGATTATCATAAGTTTGCAACTAAACGAATCTCGAGGATAATCGTAACAGTTTTCCTCCATATGCTTAATGAATGGTCTTGTTAAGTTTTGCACTTGGTGATAATTGTGATCATAACAGTTGTCCAAAACCATAGTTCCCAACCAGTCATGCATTAGCCAAACCCCACAGCAAACCATTAATGTATTGTATTCTGAAATAAAAAAAGAGCATGGTCAGTTATTAATTGACAAGTTCATTCATTTTTAGTTTTTGAACTAAATTCTAAAATAATTGTATAAAAGTTTTTGTCATTTCTATTATTCGAGTGTTTGTTATGTAGTGTTCGTTTAGTCAATACAATAATCTATTTATTTAGAGTTTAAAACTAATCAAAACACTTAAATCGGTTTATCTTCAATAATAAAAGTAATGTTTCTTTAATAATTTGGGGAACAATTAAAACTCTTAACCCAAAATGTAATGAATAAACAAATGGAAAATAGTTTTTGTCATTCCTTTCATTGTCTCCTTTTCTAACATTTTTGCAGACAAACAGAATTTTGGTTAAAACTTTAAATTTCAGTACAAATAATGCAATTAATTAACAAATGATAATAAATAAGGCATAAAACTAGTTCGAAATGCTAATTAACAAGGATAATGGGCAAGGGCCTTTATATTCAAACAATGAAAGAGACAATAGCGCCAAAAATCAATAAATGGTTAATTAATAAAATCTAGAATTAAAAAGTGGTTTACAAATGAACACTTAAAACACACTTTTATTTTATGAAAACCCGTTATTTTTCGCAATGAATTGAAAACAGTTTATAAGTTTTCAAATATCAAAGAATGAATTTATATTATAATTTATTTTTTAAAATCATTAATGAAATAATAATTTCTAATTAAGTAAAGTTTGTGCTTAATTACCTTTTCTTAGTATTGAATATAATGTTAAAACAGTTAAGTCTATTATCAGAAATATGTTATCTTTAAGTAAAACTCAAAGTCCATTATAAAACCATTTTATGAATATTTTGATATGAGGGTCATTTTATCATAAGACAAATTTTGTTCACTTCTTTCAACCATTCCTTCACTCCTTTACTCAAATACTTTAAATCTTAAATGAAAATATGTAGATCATAATGTTTATTTTTCTTACCTGGTGCAAATTCTTCTAGAATATTTGCCATACACTTTATGGTACTGTAGTATTCGTCTAATTTTTTGGCAAAATATCCATGTTTATGTGGAACAGCACCGGTACTCTCAATATTAATGGCAAAAACAATGATTATTAAAATCATTGATGTGTTAAATATCGTGACATTTGTTAATACACTCATTATGTCATCAATTAATGCCAGAGAAGAACAGATTTTCTCGATTTTTATTTAAATAAATTTTTAGAACACAAATAAATGGAAACACTTTTATTGAAATTCAATTTAAAACCCTTTGATTTGAGTCATTAGAATAAACTGTTATACATATTTGAGACAATCACTCAATTTCTCAGAAATGAAGAAAATAAAATCATTTCAACTATTCTTTACTCGTCTTTCACTTCTAATCGGAGCACATAACCAACTGTAAGAGCACTGGTGTTAGTTTGTGGTCGGAATAGTTATAATTATCTTATATTTGATATTACATTCATCTCAACACAAATATAAGATAAGGGAGGTTTCAGTGAACAGCCATAATAATAATAATCAAACTCAGAGTCAGATATATGTATATTTTGAAATTATTTTCACATAACTTTTTTCAACTCTTAGTTATCAACATTTGTTTCAAGCCTTGAATGTATTGATCGGAAGTACCGAAAAACAAAATTTTAAACTATTTTGTCGTCTCTATTATAATAAATATATACTTAAATTTAGGGGAGTCTCAGCTACTGGTCATTTGACAGAAACTGAAATTTGAGTCTTGCAATGACTGACCGCTTATATTAGTTTACAAATTGAGGGCTCTTTTCATACCCTTTTTCTTAGGAAAAAGTTTAAACTTATCTTTTTGTATGTTTTTTGCGTTTTAAACAAATAATCAGTTGTTTTGAATTATCATTTAATGTATAAATAGAGGCCTTTTTGTAATCAAAGCAAAAGTTTTAATTTCTCATTAAATTAGTTTTGAGAATTTTCTTGTTTATATTTTTCATATGAAAAATGTAATGGCTAATAAATGTAACTGATACAATATCCTAGATATTTTTATTTTAAAAAAATATTAAATTGCAATAACAAAACTTATATAAACAGTTAATTATGCTTGCTTCATCTAATGCTTAATTTAATAATTGAAAAGTTTGAGTTTAAGTACTAATTTCACGCTTAGAATAGCATAAAAAAGGTATGACCTCTAATGCGACAAAATTAACATTTTGTGTAAAAATTCACATTTTTTTTCTTAAAGACCTTTTATTATTGAATAATAATTGTGTTATTAGAGAGTTATCACAATTAGATATCCGCTATCATTACTATCATTGCTATGAAAAAAAATTTGGCGTTTGATTTGATTAGTGACTAAAGAGACTAATGATAGGAATAAATACTTTGATTGTTATTCAAACTTTTATATATTATTGCAAACAATTAGTGACACTCTTTTGGTTGATTTGAACTTTTTTTTGTAAAAATTATTAATATTTTGATGAGTTTTGCAAAAGTTTTTGCGATTATTAAAATATGAACTGAAGTGAATACAAACATTGAATTATTGTGATATATATTTATCTTGGCAAATTCAACTTTGAACTTCTTAAAAGGACAAACTCTGCTATCAGACATCCGTTAATAGAATAGTGCAAAAGTACAACAGTACTTGGTTGGTTTTTTACGGATATTTGACAATTAATATGTAATATAATTAAAGGATATGAACAATGAATAATTAAAGTTAGGTACTCTTTTACTTTATTTCCTGGGTTACAAACATTTAATGAAATCTTAGAAATTATTTCAAAAATATAATTAATATTTTAAAAAAAGATAATCTTCTTATTGATAAAGAATATTGAAAAGTTAATCTTGGTGAGTAATTTACTTTAAAATGTTATAAACTCTTAAGAATTTTATCATTTCTTGAAATTTTAATAAAAGTAAAAAAGTGTGGGTTTTATAAAACATGTTTTATGTTTTTTATTAGAAAAATATTTTGTGAGTAAATGAACCCTCCATTCAAATACTTTTAACCTTTCCTTATAAAAACTGATAAATTACCGATAAATTCATTTTCATTAATAAAATGTTTCAATTAATTAAAGTAATTTTTTCTATTATTAATGATATATAAAATTTCCTCAAAATTCTGACATAAATTATTGTTTTAAGTGAAAACTCTGAAAACTTTTAATCTTTGAATTCTGTGATTGACGTTAAAATCTCATAAAAAAATATTTATTCAGATTTTAGTTATCGTCTGAAAAACGAGGAAAATATAAGTATTTTTGTTAATATTTATTGGATTTATTCAAATGTATTTTCTATTGATCAAGGAAAATTATTGATTTCACTAAAGATAAATTTATTAATACTTAAAATTCAATATTTATGAAAATAAAAGTCTATTATAAACTTCTGGATAATTATATAAATTACTGGATAATTGTTATTAAGCTATTCAAGGTAACATTTGCTTTAATACTCAGAATTTCTTTATTATTACATAAGAAAATTAGAAAAATATTTTCATTTTTATATCTAAAATAATGAGATGTTTATTATTATTCAATTTTTTGATTGCTTTCAATCATATGTTTTGAAAATTGATTGAAATTTTATATGAAATGACAGATTGTTGAGTGGATACTTGCAAATTTGTATATTTTAAAGTTACCTGCCTCTGGTGATAAGTTTCAGGGTGAATTTCGAAATATTTTCTGTCTTATATACACCCACACATATTTTTGTCGATAATTTTGATTGTTTAAAATTCAATAAAATGAATAAATTAATAATTGTAAAAGAATAAACTGTTCCTAGCTTAAAGTAAATATAAGTTGTAATAGTTTATACATTGCTTTTGATCAAAGGATTATTTAAAAGAATAACTCATTAAAATCCTATTATTCAAACTTAAATAATTCCTATTTTTATAACAAAAGTATATAATTAATAAAGAAATCAAAAACAATTCATAATATTAAAGGTTTGCTTTAAAAGTAGTGTTGATTTTAACCTTCACTTTATGTTAAAGACTGGAATTCACATTAAATCAAATTCCAAAAGAAATTCAACTTTTTATGTCTTCGGGTCAAAAGATAATACATTTATTAAGAGAAAGTGAAACAATAATGTAATAATTGATCCAATATGTCAACCAATGATTTATCGTTTTAAATATGTAAGAGTTACTTATATAAGCAACTAGGCAATTTATCTATATAAGCAAGTTATGTCCAGTTACGAAAGTGACCTTCGATTGCCGATAAACTAATTATAATTATGAGCGAAACATATTTTTTTTAAATGACTTGTTTTGGTTTCGATCACATGTAATGAGTACCCATGAATTGAGAAACCAAAAGATACATTAGCTAGCATCTATTATAACATCTCAATTTCAAAATGAACATATCTAGATCAAGTTTTAAAATGGATAACTTACGAGGAATCACATCTTCAATGATATTTGCCATACATTTAATAGTACTGAAGTATTGGTCGAGAGTTCTGGCAAGAGATCCATGTTTTTGTGGTACACAATCAGTGGTTCCGATGAATACAAAAATGATTAGGAAAGAGATGATTAACAATAATTGAAAAGATGTAATATTTGTTGATAAAAGCATTTTTGTCTTATTTTGATTGGCTCTCGTAATACGTTTTACACTTAAGATTCTTTAGAGAAATGTTTGACACAAACTATTGAAAAGTGATTTAAGTTAAAACATAATGACTTTTAAAATTCATTTTTCTTTTGATTACATGAATTTAATGTTCAATTGTTTAACACTTTTATTCGATTGAACGCCAATTATCAGGCAATGAATGAAATGATTTCAAAATATAAATGTAATAAAAGTAAACAAAAACATTTTGAAAATTACTTATTCTTATTAAAAATATTAACTCTTTTACTCTTCTCTTAATTTAAACTAAAACTAATTTAATAATTGACTTCACTTTTAAAAAACAATGGATTTTATAATTATTTGTATAAAACTTTTATGAAATTAGTTTTAAAAACAAATAACAGAATTTTAAGGCAATACTCTTATGGTTTGCTTACAGTTTGTGATCACTCTGTCTGACCCTCTCTTTCTAATCGACAGACTATTCAATGTTTAGATATTCTATTACAGTGCAGAGCAGACCCTCCTTTCCTTAAACTTGTAGTGTATGTGCTTTTTGTAACTAATGATGGAAAACCCACTCTATTGGCTCTCCTTTGGATGTTTGAAATCGAGTTTCCCTTAGAATTGAGAACTCATGTGCTTATAATTAGTGGTTTCAATGGTTTTTACTCTCTTTTCTTAATAATAATTATGATTTCCATTAGATCTCATCGATTAAATTCTTTAGAAATTTGTTTGATCAAGTTCAATGCAATAACTAATTATAAATAAGTGTATACATATGATCAATGACCATGCCAATTAGAGATATTTAGTAAAATTAGGAAAGTTTTGATTCGAGGTTTATGTCTTTTATGTCCCAATAATTGGTTCTTTGATTCAAATATAAAATGAAATTCGATTCCAATGCTTTCAAAATAATGTATTGATCTGTTGATCACTTGTTGTCATCATTTTATGCACTGAAATTTGAATCTTCCATTTGCTAATTATAAAAGTATCCAGGAGTTTTATCTTCTTAAATTACCCATTAGTTTGAAATAAAATAAAGTCAACTAATTATATAAAAATAATACTGTATTCTCACAAATATTTTTATTTTTTTTGTTTAATATAAAATGACTGACATTTAAAAAAAATTGAATAAATTTGTACTAGGTTATTAAAGGGTAAGATATATCCTAATAAATATTGCAAGAATATTTATCTCCAGGTTTTTAATAATTGATTTTAAATTGTTTAAAAAACATTTATAAAAAATTCAATTTGAAATATAGGAAAAACTGGCAAATTGAGATCAATTTAGATTTGCCTTGTTCAATTATTGTCTGTTAAGTTGTAAACAGAATTAATCGGTCGAAATGAATGAAAATTTATGAGTTATTAATTGAATTTAGTTAAGAGATAACGAAATATAAAAATTGATGTCATATTGAGTTATGTTTAAATTTTGTGACAAGGAAACTCAAATGAAATGCTCTTGAATATTAAAATATTGTTTTAATGATAAGAAAACTATATATTCAGTGGCAATGAATGATAAAACGCATCAAATGATTTGTTCATTGATTTTATTTATTTTGATTAATATTTAATGGAAATGATTTTCAGAGAAATGGTTCGTTTGTTTATCGCATTCAATAGAATCCAGACGGCACTTAAACTGTCGCATAAATGACCACTGATTGCATTAATTAAACAAAAATATAATTACATTTTATTTATTATTAAAATACATAATATTTAGCATAAAGTGATTATTGAATTATATATTTATAACAAACTTATAAATTATTGAATAATATTTGAAATGTTGTCAATAATATTCGACACATTATTAGTTATTCAGTGCTTTTATAGACACTAATGATGTCAAGACTTGATTATTCAAAACATGTTTATTAAATATAATCTTCTTTTAATAAAAACTAAATTTTATTATCGATGGTTAGCTTTAAGTCACAAATTTGTATAGAATTTGGTTATAAATTAGAAAAGTATTAAATTTATAAAACCATTAATATAAATCTAATTTATCTCAATTTATAATCGAGGATAAGCTATTAAAATGATGTCAATAAAAACATTTGTAATAATTTTATTTAACTCAAAAAATTGCCGGAATATACAATAAATTGTGGTTAAAGTAAAGGATAAAATAATAAAAAATAACAGAATTTAAGGAAAAATTTCTAAATTAAGGATAAATAAAAATTTAAAAAGGATTAAGTTTTTAGAAAAAGCACCAATCAAATTTATTTTATACTTAACTAAAATTCTAGTTAAAAATCATTATATTTATATTATATACTTATACTTAAAAACTTATTTTATTTATTAATGATTTTTACATATAATTTAAATAAGTTTCTCAATAATTATCAGTAATTCATTAATTTTAAAGTTATAAAAATAAATTTAACTAGTATTACGTCCTGGAAACTTTCATGTATTATATTAGATATCAGATAGTTTTAGCAAAATTTAAATATATTACATTTAAATAAAAATCAGAAAATACATAACTCTTAGTTATTTTTATGTTCTTTTAAGTTTTAATTAAAAATCATAGGAAAAGATAAGAATACATTTTTGTATGAAATAAAACGACTCCTGAATAATGAATTTTAAGATAATATCATCGTTTTGTGGTCTGTTTTTTAATTTCCTCTTTGAATAAATTGAAGGCAAATATATTTGTAAAAAGTATTTGTTAGTCGTTAGCAGTCGTTAGCCTTCAATTGGTTTAACAAAGAATTTTCTAATTTTTTAATTATTAATACTTCATATAAATTCACTTAATTTACAATATATTCATTCGTTGAATATATTTTACGACAAAAAAAAAAGAATAAATTTACAATTTGCGAAGTTATTATCATTGAAATGAGCTTGTTTATATGAAAATACATACAAATGAATTAACATGCCAAGAAAATTTCTGAATTTCTTGGACATTACAAAATTTATTACTAAAATTAATCATTTATTACTTATTTATTACTTATCCTTATTATCCAAAAAAGACCTTCAATTGTCTCTCGAATATTGTGTTTAGAATTGTGTAAATTGAGTTATGGAGAGAGAAAGAGAGGGAGAGGGAGACCGAACTCACTTGATTGAGGTGTGCACCCAATGAAGTAAATCTGTTTTTTAATGATTTAATTTTTTTGAACGTTCTTTTCAAGAGTTCTCTTAAACTAAAAAGAACATAAACTAAGAAGTGATCAAAAGTCAAGGACTGGGGGACAGTCCGTCTTTTTAATAAAAGAATTTATTAAAAAGAATTTTTTTTGAAGTCTTAAAAAGTTAAAGTACTGGTATTCAAGAAATCATAATTTGATCCGATCACAAAAAAGTAACTGTTGTTAGTCTAACAAATAGGGATAACAAAAATCAAAACTAATTTAGAGAGGGGTAAATTAATAGACAGGTGTTTGGAAATTTCAAAGTTTCACAGAAATGTTAAAAGATTATAAACATTTTAAATAAAAACTAATATAAAACTTCAGAATATAATAAATAAAAAATTCTGAGAAACGTCTGATAATAAATGTATTGGTTGTAAGAGGTCTGTCCCTCATTCTAAGTCTTGAAAAGATTTTTGGAAAGTTTATTGCGCCCATAAATAAAAAATCCGTTTTTCACTTTCTTCTCCCAGAAGTGAAGATTTTCTTTGAATTTAAAAAACTAGTTATTCCTGTAATTAAAGTAACCTTCTCTTTGAATTCAAGAGAAAACTCGATATAAATTTGTAATGAATATCATTAAAACTTCAATATTTTTGTTGTGAAACTCTCTCTCTCTCTCTCTTTCTCTCTCTCTCTCTCTCTCTCTCTCTCTCTCGCCTTAAAATCACGACTAAAGAGATAAAAGTCCGAACCTTTTTTTTGAAGGTCAAGAGATTTAAAGATTCATAAATTATTAGGTAATGATTTTGTACTGAAATTTTTCGTTTTTATCAAAACATTTCACATGAATTGCTTTTTAAGAGTAAAAGTTTTCTAACCTTTTGGTCTTTAAAATGTAAATTTAAAATAATTAATATTAATGTTTATAATTTTAAAATTAAAGATTTCATTATTTAAGACTAGAATAAATAAACTATTTTTTACACAAATTTATTATTAATTCATTGAAATTCCAATAATTAAGTGTTTTTGAAAAGTATCGTTAGTTACTAAAAGTATTGATAGTTATAATTTTGTCAATTATTAACAAAATTAAAATTAATTAAAGAAACAATAAATAAAAATAAAAATGAAATGAAATGAAATAACTATAAAACAAATGATAAAAATACAGTCGAAGGTCTTTACCTAAAGTCACTCCAGAGTTGTGGCCGTTTGCATAGCTTTTAACCATCTTTTCAGTAAAATATGAAAAAAAATCAAAATTTATAATTAAAACGAAAAATACTAACCGTTCGGCAGAGCCTATGGTTTCTGCTCTGAACATAAGACTGGGCTGACCCGGATGTGATAATTGGAATAATGATTTGGGATCGATGCCATCGACGCTTTCCTTTAATGTCTCCACTTTAAAGCCGAGAAGAGGTAATGACTTGAGCGCTACCACATCTTCACTCGCTTTGTAAGTATATAAAACGAGTTCTTTAATGACAAACCAATACCTCTTCCAATTTCGTTTTCCATCTCTCCTATGCAAATACCCTGATATCAAAGAACCAACGTCATTTGCGCTCACCTATAAGCATAAACAAGTTCAAATTTATTAAATAATTCACTTGCAATTAGAATTGAGACCTCTTTGAGAACTGAGGGGACATATCGTTGTTTAGGCTTTCGATTACTTTTTCGAATTAAGTTTCGGGCGAACTGTTGGCGCCATTCCTTCAAATTCCAGCTCTCGTCAGTGTCTGAGGCGGAAGCGCCCACTTCACCACTACTGGCACTCATTTGTGGGGATTGAGTGTCGAGTCTTTGTAATTGTTGAGTCAATTTATCAAAACATTCGTCACAAACTCGTGCCGTTCTATTCTTTAGATAAGGTAAAGGCGCTTTGTTTTGACTGCAAGCACTGCACACAACTTTCCCACAACAACGGCAGTGATGTCTTCTAAATGTGACGCTAAATGATTCGGTGCATAACTGACACATCGTTACTCTGGCGTCTGGTATCCAAACGGGAGCGCAGTTTCCTAACGACAGAACCTCTGAATCCTCGCCATAAAGATTCTATCAATTAATTAAATATTTAGTGAGTAATGTTTAATGACCTTGGTACAATTTTTCTATTTACCCCGGGTTTAGCGAATGATATTCTTTTATTGATATTTTCTTCAATTGCTTTATTAAGTGCAGTGACCCACTCCTCTCTTTCTTTGGGTGATCTAAAACAAACAACAGTTATATTGTTTAATAGAAATATAAGTAACAAATGAAATAACCTACCTTGCTGCTAAAGAAAAAGATCGGGTGTGCGATATAACTGAGAATTCATTTTGAAAGTCTTGTTGTGTTGGCAGCGATACTCTCATTCCTGTGAGCGACAACTCGTGGTTTACTCTAAACACACCGTTTTGTACTGCAGTCAAATACATGAGACAATCGTTGAACTATTTTTAAGAAAAACAAATAATTTAAACAAAAGATAAACGAATCGGTTTTGTGTGGGTTTCGCCCAAACACTCAACTATTTTATAGTCAAAAAAAATTCAATGAATAGTGTTTTTAAAATAAAAGTAAAGTTAAGTAAAACAAACCAGAATAAAGAATCGCTCTTGCATCCCTTTTCGAGACAGTTTCATTAGCTCTCCCTCTTTGATGAAGAGACGGCCCGGTTTAATGACTTCCGTACCGCCAATAATACTGTTTTGTAAGGAAAGTAGTTTTGAGAGGTTTTCGTTAGACTTCATAGAGTTGTTGGCGTGTTCTGCCACCTGTGACACTATCTGTAAGGCATTACAAGTGTCAAGGTAATCCTCAGAGTCAGGGTTTAAATGTTTAAGGTAATCGTCCAGTAAGAGTCGGTATTGTGGTATTCGTTGAACAGGTTTTAGCATAAAATGTTTAACCGACAACTTTTGACATCTGGGGGTTGACTCGAATTGTTTGACGGCTGATGCAAACGATGGGTACCGTCGAAGAGCGTCGTCATAGTTGGCTGATATGTTCTCAAAGTCGCGGATATAAAGTGAGTATTGTTTTAGAAAAGGACAGATTTTCACCAAAACATCTGACAAAACAAATAAAGATATGAATTGGTACTTGCTCATTTTGACACTTTCACTAACCAGAAATCCTTTGATGGTTGTGCCAGTCGTCTATTCTTGTCTTGAGATCACTTAACAATTGTTCGTTAATTTGTAATAATTGAGGCAATAATTTCAATATTGTATTAAGAACTTCGTCGGGGATGTGCTCTTTGACAGCCCCACGAAAATCATTGTTCAATAGTCTTAAGACATCAATAAATACTTCTTCAGAAGAATATAACTCTTTGGCGATAAAATACAGTTTTTGTAATTGTTTTCGTTTGTGAAACTCGTCGGACTGTTCGTTGGCTGAGGAAAGACTATAGTCGTCGCCATCAGATGACGATTCTATTGGCTGCGAATCGAGAGAATCAGCTGAAGGCGAGTGACGGACTTCTTGTGTCGGCCAAAGGAACGATTCGTTCCCCTTATTGTCGTCACAATTATTCTCAATATTAGTCATTATTATCTGGTTTTTGGAATTAAATGTTAAGTCAATTATCGGTCGATTAAAGCTATACTGAAAGAAATAATAGTATTGAGTAGTCAATAGTCAGTAGTTCAGCGATTCGGGAGACATATAATATCACTCAGTCGAGGGTTAACACAAAAGACAATAATCAGCCAAAAACCAAATCATTCATAAAATAAATATTTAAAAAAATTAAATTAAAAAAATAGATTTTCATTCAATTCAATTAATGATGAGATTCAAATTTTAAATAACCAAGTTAGTCAATTTGAGTTTCTCTTGTAATTGATGATTATTTTCCTTACTCACAAAATAGAAAGTTAATAAAAAAGTTATCATGGTCATACTGGAAAGGAAAGCACAAAAGAGGAAAAATCCTCTAAATTTGCAAATTTTAAACTTAACAACTAATAAATGATTAATTAATTCACAAAATACGAGTCCATACAAATTAGTTTAAAACTTTAAATATTCTGATTAAAGCATTGATGAGTTAGTATTCATTTCACAATAAATGACAAAATGATGAGTGATTTGAGAATTTCTTTAGAGTTCAAAAACTAAATACCAATAATTAAAGTTTGAATTATGAGAAGAAATGTAAGAAAATTATGTCGAGTATTAGATAACAAATTAAAAGATTAGATTATAAGAAAAATCAACGATTTATAGCATTTTATTAAGAGAACAAAAGTGTTATTCTTTGGAAATGTTTGCTTCAAATGAGCGCAAAGTTTGTGGTAACCAATAGTTTATAGAAAATAATTTATTTTTAGATGAAAAGCATTCCTCTAATAAATAGCTATTATAAATAAACAAGCAATTAATTTCAATCTGGAAACTCTACGTGTTGACGATAGTGTAAACATAGAGTAATAAAGCTAGATGCTTTTATTAAACTTTTATCATACCTCGACTAATTTTTTTACTAACCATCCAATGATTAAAGTGATTAAAAAGGCAATCAAGTAATTGAACATAGCTTTGGATTTTCCAAGAACTATTTGAGAACACCCGCACACTTTTATTGTATTTTGAATCAAAAGGTGTTACCTCTCATTTGAATTCTATTGGAAAGTAGTTTATTGTCAACAAATGAGACAACATTTCAATTGTTTTCGACATTCATTTGACACATAAATAATAAAAAAAATTCACATAAATTAAACCCAAAAAAATATTGAAAAAATTTTCATTTGTTTTATGGAATTAAAACAGAATTAATATTTATTTATAAAATTTGTGAATAAAGTATCGATTGTAACACTTTCTGATGAATACCTGTATATTTTATGAGCAAAACTAATGTGAATATTATATTTTCTGATATATTTATCACAATATTTGACATTTTCTAGAATGAAATGAAACAATAGTCAATTAATGAGGTATAAGTAACGTAGGATATCCAAGCTCTTAGCCTGGATGCTATTTCCTCTCTTATGACTAATAAATTCGGAAACTTTTTATTATTTTAATTGTTTTAGAATTTCAAAGAATAAAAGAAATAATAGTAGAGTAGAGTTTAGTAAAGTTTAGTAAATTTTTAAATTAGTAAAAGTGAGGTTATATTGAGTTAAATTGGGTTAAATCAGGGATGGCGAAAGGGGGGTTATTCCGGAATACCCCCTTCGAGGCCAAAATTGGCAAAATACCCCC